>JAPYYV010005710.1:0-15087 GCA_030522625.1 Copidosoma aretas | reverse complement strand
AGCCTCTTATGGAGACGGCACTTTTTTCACCGGAAATCTCATCATAACTCTCTCAAATCACTTTCTACATGAACAAAAAACTAGAGTCATGTAGTTTAATTATCACTTTTTCAATTAAACATAAAAAATATATAGGTTGCTGCGGATTTTATTTAGATATTTCCATCTGAAGTATAGACACAATAGGAAAAGTAAATGTTATTAGGATAGAGCGTCGTCTGCAAAACGCGCGCTATATATATGGCTATGGTTATGACTATACCGATGTACATTGTTGACTATATATGGTGTGTTGAGCCTCCTTAAGTCATCTGAGATTGAGTAAGAAAGAGTAGTGTCTGCTATACATTGAATAGTGTGAATGCGATGTGACACAGGAAAGTTTGTTTATAATTGATTAAACGACAATTAATTATGACCGGTTGTTGCGTGACAAACTGTAAAAATTCTTCCTCACAAGGATACAGAATGTTTCGTCTTCCAACAAATCAGGAAAGCAAGAAATTGTGGTTAGCGAACATAAATAGACGGAATTGGATTGCAGGGTGTAATACAACGGTGTTCCACGTTAGTAAAATATTGTTCTCACATTGTATATTGTATCTACGAATCCACACTCATTTTAATTTATTTATATATTGATACGTAATTATTTTCCATAAATTCTATCGCAGACGTATGGTGTTTGTGTAACCTACATTATGTGTGTGTGTTTGTGTTTTTGTAAACATGTAAAAAACAATATTATACAACGTATTCACACTTTTAGGCTAAGAGTAAGTTCAAAAAAATTAAAAGTACATCGCAGTACACGTACGCAAGTAAGAGTGTCGCTATGCATATTGATACAAAGTAAAAGAGTGTTTAATAAATTCTATTTTTTTACATTAATTGATTTTCCTATTTTTATTATTATGATACCCAAAAACTTAATTCATGTGTACAGTGTAAACGAATAACAAATATTTCTTTGCAGCAGAGCGAAAATGCAACCAAGATCCATTCAGCTCTAAAAGGTGTTCATCTTTGGTAGAATCTCCAGAGGAGACTCCAGCACTAATTTTTAACTTAAACAAAATTGATATTCATATTTATATTTTTTTGTTAATAATTTTTTAAAATTAATTATCTGTAAATTATGCTATATTTTAAATGAAATGTGTTTAAACTTTGATTTTCTTATGCTTACATCTTCAATAAATTATTTGTAGAAAAAATTAAATTTTACTTACTACAATTATTAAAATAATTGAATAAATACTCAAGTACAAAATATAGCAATATGTGATTCAAGTATGTATTTCGTTTTTTTAAACGTAATTCAATAATATTTTACTTTGTCTAATCCAAAAATGTTTCATAACATTCTTAAGTAATTGTACTTTCACGCACATTTTTTACACAATTCAAACAATATGGCGTCACATTGGCTGATCACTTCATTATAAGATCACTAGAAGAAGCGTGCAGTTCAAGTTATGATCATAGGTTATAGTTTTTACTTATCTCGTAAGTATAAATTAACTTATTCAAGAAGTTACACTCCTTTCGTTATGTATTTGTTTCCCTACATACTTGAATTTAAGCTTATGATTTTTACTTAAGTCGTCAGTAATAGTAGATTCACTAATTCAAAATGTTATTTTCACTTTTTCTTCATTAAGATTTTAATTTTTCATACGTAATAATTACCTAATCTAAAGTTATAATCGCTAACTTAAAAAGTACAATTAACTTAAATAAATACATATCACTTAAGAATAATAGGAAAGGATTTAAAAAAAAAGACTGCAAATATTAGGAATTCTCTGTTTCAACATACATTTGCCCAAACCTTTACATTTGTTAGACTATGATTTTTATGAAGATGTACACTAAGAGAAGTGGTATTGAAAAATTTATTATATGTACATTAGAAGTTACTATATTTTTTAGGAAAGGTGAGACATACTCGTCTGATGACGCAAATTATAACGTTTACAGTAATTTTTAATATATTTTTTATAGTAATTGTAATAGGCAGTCGTACAAAAATTATCATACAGTACTGATTGAAATTACTACGTCTAACACAGTAAGAATGGTGATGTCATTGTATTTGCTACACAACATTTGCTACACAACATGATACATTGTATTGTAACCTTACCGATGTGTCTTACATTTTAAAGTAGAATTTACTATGTTAAATAGTAAAACTTCTGATTCTCCAGAATTGCTATTCAACATAGTAAAAATCACTGTATCCTATCGTACTTTTTGTGATGAAATTGTAGATTAGGTCAGGCGGTATATACTGTATATATATATATATATATATATATATATATATATGCTCATGTAGTTTTAAAGCGAGTTTGAGGTTGTACTAATGTAAATAGTAAATACTGAACGAAACGTATTTCTGTATTTATGAGAGTTTTTAATTAGTGCGTACAGACAAATACTGTTTATCAATAACTTATCTGTGGTTAAATTTATTGTAAACCCTTTGACTTCTTATATTATTGCATGTATTGTTGTATATCACATGCAGAATGTGATTATGTTTTCTCATGAGTAAAAAAAATTAGAAATTGTATGATTTTGGGTAATGTTATAAATACAAGATTAACTGATAAAAAAGTTATTGATGTAACTGATAGTATAATATGACTGGATGATATATCAATATACACGATAGAATATGTATTTCATTGATATATGTCATCGGAGTCCAGTGCTTACGACGTTGGACTCCCGTGCTGGAGGTTGAAGGTTCGCGGCCCGGTCGGAGCAAATTTTTCAAAATTTAATTTCATTACTTAAAGAAATATACGATTTCAAAGATATAAAATAAAAAAATTAAATTAAAAACCATGAATATATTCTCTGCGCATGAATAAAATAAAAATCAACCTTTTCGTTTCAGAAATATGAAAATCATTTCGATTATGATAAAATGTACTATATTAAAAAGCAAATTTTTATCAGAGCGCCATAGTAAAGTTTAATATAATCTGGTTTTACTATGTAGCTTAGTAAATATTATAATATGGCCAGTATGTCTCAGCTTTCCTATTAATTATAGTAATTTTTAATATACTTACGTCATTTCTTAGGCAAGATCTTGGGTAAGATCTTATTATATTCTTGGACCAGACCTTACATAAGAACTTTAGGACGATCTTGCCTGAGGTTATCAACTAAGCACTTTTATAAGAACTTATGTAAGATCTTATGTCATTTCTCGTGTAAGATCTAATGTCATTTCTTGTGTGAGGTCTTATGTAAGTTCTTAAATGCATTCGAATAATACTATATTTTAACTCCTCTAAGGTCAGTTCTCTAGGAAATATTGATAAAATATGTGAATGAATGTTTTGTTAAACATGTATTGTACCGTAACAAAGTATATTTAATTCTAAATGCATTACATGGGTATACGTATACTTTATTATCCTCGCAAGGTATTGTAAGTATAAAATACAGTATTTGCAGGTATTCAAATTCAACCATATGCGATATATTTTCCGTTTTTGTTCGAGTTTATATTTTCGCTACAAATTTTAAAATCTACTTTTACCTTACAACATACTCTGCTAGGAGTATGTTTGCATCTTGGAAAAACTTAAGTATATTGAATAGTCACAAAACTTTTCTTTGAAATAATTTGTAGAATAGCTTGAAGGGATCTAATAACAAAAAGAAACGGGTTATCTTAATATATATATATATTTGGCTAACTAAAGTAAACAATATACCGAAATTTATAAAAATAAACTTTTTTTTTGCACGTAATATCATACTTTCGTATCAACCTGGTATTAGATCTCCACAAGCTATGTTACAAATTCTTTCAATTCAGGGATTTTTCTGACTATTGAACACCATTCAGTAAAATTATAAATATAAATGTTTGAACAAAATAAATTTTGATATTGTACAATACATATTTAACAAATCATTGATTTACGTATTTCATCAATATTTCCTAGAGAACTGAAATCAGAGGAGTTCATATGTAGTATTATTCAAAAACTTACATAAGATCTTATATAATAACTTACACATGACCTTATATAAGAAATGTCATAAGATCTTACATAAGAAATACCATAAGATCTTACATAAGTTCTTATAAAAGTTCTTGGTTGATAACCTTAGGCAAGGTCCTTCTTATTTAAGGTCTGGTCTAAGAACTTGAATAATATCTTTTCCAAGATCTTGCACAAGAAATGACGTAAGAATATACATAATAAATTATTACATAAGAACTTGCCTAAATTCTCAAACATTATTTTTTCCCGGGTACACATGCATGTATATGAATAGAAGTACCCTTGTTGTACTAACTTATTCGTATTTGAAATGAAATTACGAACAAAAGTTTAATTACGTTTTTGTAAATACTTGTTTATCTTTGCATAACAGACAGCATATAAAAAAAAAACGTGTTCAACCTTTAATTTTGCTCATTAAAGGACGAGGAAGTTTGAAAATACATTCGTATTAGTGAATTCCCTCTTACACTCGTAGTGACTTACTTGTGCATAAGTAAGAAAATATAATGATTTTACAATATGGTCGTATGAATAAATTGAAAATGCCAAATACTGAGACTAAAATTTTTCATGCAATCGCAGTTAGTAGCTAGATTCTAGTATTAAACTTGAGATTTTATCGGTGTTTGTTAAGTTTTTGTTGCGTAAGATTTTTTTTTCTTGCTGTCGTAATAATAATTCAATATATTCTGTACAAAAATTTTTTTTTTCAATGCACTAGTATTAAAAAGTTATTGAATAAATTAACCTTGTCCTCTGTAATTCAGGTTCTCTTGATTTAGTGTATTTTTATCGATTGTCTTTTATCGATGTTCTTAAAGTTTAAAGTGAACTGAAATGATCTAGATATGACTATACATATTTTTCATCTTTTTTTTAGATGCTGATGAGTCGAATTATACTTAAAAATTCCAATGAAAATGTACCTTGGGTTCTTACCTGTTTGCTTAATAAATAACCTTAACGAGGCAGTAGCACATACTATTTTTCATCTTAATATAAAAGTGTGCTAAAAGTAACACATATTTAACATAAACTGTGTAATGACTGGGCTATTATATCTTTTTGTTAGCAATATACGTGGAATTATCCCTCTAAACTTATAATGCAGGACAATAGATTACGGCTTTTTTATATGATGCTGGTATGGCTATGGCAGAGAAGATCTTATTCTGATTAGAAATGAACGCAAACTGGTGAAAACGATTCAGTCACTTCAAAATAGAAAAGTGTGCAAACACATACATTGCAGAAGAACATCTGAAAACTAGTTTCTCCGACTTGCTTAACACTTTCATGAACCACCCTTTGGTTATAGAACTAGTTTCCAAAAGAAGGGGTTGTACCTATTTAGAGAGGTGGATTACATTTAGTGGGAGGGTATCTCTATAGATGGTCCAAGCCAATAGACCACGCCCCTTAGTACGCCCCTATGTCCCATATACTATAGAAGTAGGTTACTTTGCGGAAACCGGCGCATGCGCCATTGTATTTAAGTAATGGTAAATCAAAAAGACAAAACTAATATTATATTTATTCTTGATCAGGCAACATACATACACTTCCTTACAACAAGAAACGTTGAATGGTTTTGGTTCCCATGACTATATTCAAAACAGAGCTTCATAGAGGTAAAGGAATCATTAAATATAAGATAATTCCAAAATTTTAGATGAAAATTAAGTGTTGAACTATTTCATCAATTTATTGCATACACTCTAGAGATACATTTATACAAATGTAATATTGCACTCTGTAATAAATATACATATGAAACAAACCTCCACCTACAATGTTGGGCAATCCATTAAAAAATAAGTATTCATCGTAATTGCGTAATTGAAAAATTTAATTAGTCTGTCTCATAGATTTGACTTGAAAATTGAGATTATGGAAGTATAAGTATTGACTAAAGAATATTGCCATCTATTCAATTAATATGAAGAAACAACAAGTTTTAATTTAAAAAATGAGTAACAAAGTTATTATAACAGTAATATCAGAGCAATATTTTTTTGATCTCTAAACCTCAAAGAACAAAATCCCCATCGTTTAGAGTAAATGTTGACTTTTTGCATAATTTTTAAGTCATTTACATAGGAAAAGTGACAATTCATATTTTTCACAGGTTAACGATTTCATTAAAGAAAATTAAAAGTAACAACTGGATATGTCTTCTTAAAACCTAACAAAACTCTTCTTTCAGAAGTGAATTTCCTCATCCTACTTTTCAAGATGATCAGATAAGTTTCTTGAATTTTTAAAAATACAGACAAATGTGTCAACTTAAGTATGTTAGGTATGGCGTTGCGGAGAAATTGGTTTTGAGTTCTGTAACTTACCATGTTCTAGCGCTTTTAACAGATATAAGAAAAGAAGCCATGTATAAACTTTCTATTCGCTGTGTGCAAGTGTATTGGCGCCATCTGATGGCTGAACAGTGCGTGATTTCGGGACTTTTAAGGTGTAATGCATTGCCAATATGCCGATAACAATTAATACAAGTTTACGGATGTATTACGATGCTCAACGTGACATCCATGAGAATCACTGAAATGCCGTAGTTGTCAGTGGTGTAAAATTTACAAGCAAAAAGTTACACTGATTTTAGTAACGTCAAAATAAAGACTATACTGCAAAGCCAGTAACATAACCTTGATTATGTAGTGCCGAAACAGCACCAACTGAGCTAGCCCGTAAAGTGACGCGAGTATGACGTTAATAACGTCTTCACTGAATCATGTCAGCATGTCACTTGCTTTATTTTGTTCACTGTTATCCATCTATTAAATTATAAACTTTAATTTGTTTTTTAAAAAAGATCCGTGAAATATACGCTTATAAGAATTCCCGTTTAATGCACGTCTGGCGACTACGATCGTTAAAAAACTCAAAAATGTGCAGTCAACAATGCATTTAGCCCTCAAAAGTCCCGAATTAACGCACATTTCACTCACTATGGGCTCTTCGATCGCCTTTGCTTTCATCCTTCAAGGACTTGCACACAGCGAATAGCAGTATACTTTCAGGAAAAAAATATCATTTGGTCATATCAAAGCATACGTTGGTATCCACACCTTCTAGCCGACTTGAGCGCTGCGTGGTGGCCAAGCACGACCTGAGAAGTTGGTGCAAAAATCAGCTTACAGTATAGGCAATGCATTAATTATGCTAAATTATAATTATTGACGGCATATTGCAGTCTAAATTACAAAAGAGGACAAGTATAGGTCCAGAGCTAACATAATATCAAAAATTTTGCTGCTAGAGTATTTGGTAAGTCGTGAGAGCGTTTTTCATTAGGTTGTCCAAGTGTTTAGTACATCTATATATGCAGATTCTCTATGTGTGTGGCAAAAAACGTGGCTGACACACACATACGTAAACTATATATATATAGATATAGATGATAAAAACGCTCGGACAACAAAAAAAAAAACTCTTTTACGACTCACCAAACACTCTAGCGATGAAAAACTCTTGATGATGGGTTAGCTCTGGACCTACTCTTTATCTACTTTTGTAATTTATAGGATAATACGCAGTCAATAATTGAAATTGGGCATAATCATTATATTGTCCATAGTGTAAGCTGATTTTTGCGCTGACTCCTCAGTTTGTGCCTGCTTATTGGGATTGGCCACTGGAAGATTTAAAATACCAAATTTTTAAAAGTTGCTAAGTTATGTCTGACCAGATTTTTGACCAGTGAAGTGTAGATTCACACACAGTCACATTTTTATAATGTGATGGTTTTGTTTTCTATAATAATTACTTCATATCTCCATAATTAAGATCTTGACATGCCTTTGATGGCATCTTCTTACTTAGGGATAGTGCGTAAGATGACATGCTGTTACCTCTCGGAATCTTACGTAAGTTACCTGCAAGACAAATACTTGAGACTTCTTGCACAAGTCTTACATCAATGTTGTATAAAGTGCGTTGGGTAATCCATCCCAATGGAAGTTGTATTGCGGTGGGGGCATTACTCACTCACTTTGTCAGTCTTCTCCCTAAGTTAGAAGTTGCTTTCTTCTGGTAAGATACTTAACAAAACATCTGCAAGATGACTTTAAGGTATCTGTACAGAGTCTTGTGCAACTTTCTTATTTTCGACAAAATTTGTCACCACTGAGAAAGCACCTTGTCCCGTTGGGAGAAGACTGACACAGTTAAGTAATTAAGGACCAGAACCCCGGTAGCACGTAGCATCGTCTGTTACAGTTGCCGAATTGCCGTTTGTAAGACTTGCGTGTGGTCTGCCTCTGCAGATTGGCAACAAAATTGCGACAAAAATGTGCATCAGCTACGTGTGCCCAAATTTCTTGCAATTCCTTTAATTCCAAACTTGGTACGACGACAGATTCACTTCTTTGTAAACTATACACGATCACAAATTTCTTTTAATTAGGAGTAAGCATTTACTGCCGCCATGAAGATGGCACTAACTGGGGGCCGAAATATTATCTTTGTGTTTTCAAATGATAAAACCGTAAATCATATGTTTCCATGATACACATAAAATAAATGAGTAGTAATTAATTGATAAGTATGGTACGTTAATCTAAAAAAAAATCCGAAAGAAAAAAGTGGGTTGATGGCCAGAAACAGTTTGCTATGGATTCCGTGTACAGCGGTAGAGCTATAAAAATATCTGCTGCCAAGCACGGATCTAGGAAACATTCTAGAAGAGATGGGTGACTAGGGTCCTTGAAAACGGTACGTAACCTCGGCGTGAAATAAAAAGTACAAACAGTAATGAGCTCAGCCCTAAGCTATAAAACTAAATTACCCTACAAGCTAAGCTCCTAAACCCCAAAATCCAATAGATTAAAACCGAATAACCCGAGAACAGCCGGTTGATAATTGATTAATTTTTCATTTCCAAATTATTTATTACATAAATACTTAAGGGAGAGAGGGGCAAGGTGGACTTGGCGGGTAAATCAGGCAACCTGTATTTTAACCAAATGGGTTAATTTTAGTCAATAAATTATTTTTTTTTCTATTATTTATTGTTATTTTATTTCGTTTGGACTTTTTTTATCGAAAAAAGTAATATTCAGGTAATAAAAATTATTTGAAAAATCATAGTCAAAATAGTGCGACGTCGAAAACTTGTAACATATTTTTTAAGAACAAAAAAAAGGTAAATGGTTTTGGATTGAATTGTATTTAGAAGTTTAATTGAAGAACTTTAAGGAGAAACTTTAATTAGTATCCCACGACGTTTAGAAAAATAGTTATATTGAATTAAAAATAAGATGTGAAGGGGGCAGGGTGGGCACCAACGAGAAGGGCAGCGTGGGCACGGGCAGATGTCAGTTATCAGCGCATAGCAGAACAGCTTAGTGTTCTTAACTTAACTTTTTATCTCTTCCAAGGTAAGTACCTTCTTTCAAAAGGCGAGGTAACGGTTTTTTTAACAGAGAATCTTATAATAAAGATAATCATCAAAGACCTTAGGATAATATAAATAGATTTAATTATTCAGTTCAATTTTATATCTCATTAAATACTTTCTTGAGCAATCATAAAACGCTAAACTAAAAAGTAACTATTATGTCTTTTGAGGATGATATTACATTCAAGACTATTTTCCCACTACTATGTACTGCACAACAACCTTAAGTATTTCTATTGCTAATTAAATAAATGTTTTACTTGAAAGTCAAAAAAAATTCTTGAACTTTTATTTCAACATTTAAGTAATACCACTTGATAAATGTTTAAAATAACAATCAAACACTTACTAGTGGAAATTATCAAAATGTATTATTTTATTCAATAAACATGACATATAAATACCTCATTCATGAATATGTACCAGTTAACCTATAAACGGTGTTAAACATAAACATAGTTACCTGTACCTACAAATCTCTTTCTTCATTGTCCGTACTCACGCTGCCCCACCCTGAGATCCGCTTTGCCCCGTAGGGAGGCACGGTGGTCTCTTTTTAGAGGTATTATAAATTATGTTTTACAATGCAATTGTTCACTTGATTAAATTAGAATGTTATTAAATACTATTCTGCAGGTCTACTGCTTTAAGAAGCACCCTTTATCACTAACATTAATTAAAAAAAATAATAATGAGAGCTTGGTAGAGTTATGATGCCCTTACCGCCCCAATCTCCCATATTTTGACTAACGACCATTACTATAGCCGATTTCGTGGCTCACATTGTGTGATTCAATTATAACGCGCAAATCAAAGTTAAAAATTTTTGTAACTAGTTAGTAAGGAATTTATTCCAAACCATTCCTCGTCTACTTTTCTTACTTGCGAATTGTGTTTATAAAAGTTGATATCATTTATAAGTCTTATAATATAAGAATTTTGTAATTTGAAAATCAAGCGACTAGTTCATGCATAGAAAATAGATAATAATTGAAGAATTAAGATATTTTCAATGTTAGAAAAATATTAATGTTTATGAAATTTTATAAATTTGTGTTGAAAGCCAAATTTACAAACAGATTCAGACATAAGTAAATAACTTATTCATAATTTCGATTTAAAAAGTTTAAAATTAAATTAAAAGTTTTCTAATTTAACATCTCCATACAGTTTTAGAAGATATGCATAAAATTATGAAAGCAAATATCTAGTTACCAGGAAATCAATATTTACATTTAAAGATCATCTATTTAGTATCGAGAATGAATATCTCTAAAATTAATTGATTGTAAATAGAATATTAATTATTTATGATAGATATTATATTAATTATGTCATATGAATCGATTATTGATTGGATATACTCATTTCTACTGCATATTTTATTAATCATTATGACATCATTAATTAGTTACTAATAAAACATAATAATCTCGAAATTATTAGTTGCTGATCGGACATCTATTACCAGAAGTGTATTAAGCTCAATAGATAGTAATCTATAATTAGCTATTTGCAAAAAAAAATCGACTTGATCCGTCAGGTAGATTATAAAGAAACATTTGACACGAACTTTTTACTTTTAGCACAAACAAAAATTGACAAGGATAGAGCACGTCAAAGTTTCAGAGTGAAAGTGAGCTACCTTATAATTTCGTAGATTTTCTACGAGATTATGAGGTTATGCGTAAATATTACGCTCAATATCACTGTCAGATTTTGTTCATGTAAAAAAATAAAATATACGTGTCTAATGTTTTTTTAATAATTTGTTAAGATTAGGATCTAGATGATGACCTTACTATTGAAAAATAGATGAATAGAACTTAATGTGGATAAATTTAATTTTAATGGTGCTTAATAGTACTTCAAAATTCTATTATTTTTCAACAGTAAGGTCATCATCTAAGAACGTTTTATAATGTTTTGTCATACGATTCGTTAAACAATTTTTTATTTATTAATTGCATTTTATTATTTATACAATGAAATGTTATCATATTTCTATTCCGAGATTAATACATTTGTAATTCAAAATTATCAACAAAAAAAGAGCATTTTTAAGTAATTTTCTAAATTTTAATAGTACTAATCAGTAAAGTATTACTACTACACTAATGTATATGATACCAATACTATTATCCTTATAAAGTAATGAATAAATTTACTGAATTAAATTTATTAAAATTCATGAACTGTCCATAGAATGTGATAAATTTAAAATAATTTTTTGTGTCTAATTCAAAAGGAAGTTGGAGAATTATTCAATTTGAAATAAATTCTTTTTAAAAATGTTATTTAATTTCAACATATTTATTACAGTGTATACAACATTACCGTGTAACACAAAATATCAATCCTCATAACTCAATAGACTAAAACCTATTAACCCGGCAGACAATAAGTTGATAATCTACTAACTATTTATTTACAAAGACTTTATTGCATACATGCTCTTTTTGGATTCAAAACTTGTATAATAGTCGTTGTCGTGGTTCTTACAGCAAGTTATTTAAATGATTACTTGCAAATTAACGTAAATAATATGTCATAGAAGTTGATAAACAATTTATTGCAAAAGTATTTTATGTCGACTATGCTAACTTGTGAAACGTGTTTATAGTAGTCATAAATGCTTATAATAATATTTGCCACATGTAAATCGTGTAGTCATTCAGAAATGTGAAGGGAATAGATTAACAAATAACATAAGGGTTAAGAATAAAGAGCAAATATGAAATTTATCATGTAATACATGTATCTATCCTAATGGTCTAGAATAATTGCTTTCCTACCTTGTGGCGCATGTCTTCCAGATCATTAGAGTTCACTCTGGTTGGAGGCGTCACAGGTGCGAAGACATTTTTTTTACCGAGGCTGTAGCATACTGCCAAAGGTATAGAAAAACGCCCAAGGTAAAACTAACTATTCTGAATTTCAAAGTATTAGAAAAAAATTGTTTGTAGTAAAGTTATTATAAATACTGAATATTAAACTAATACATGTTAAGTGGATTCTTAATTTTTTTATATTTGGTTCCTTTAAGAAACTTTGATAAATCTTAAAGTATTTGTAAAGTCTTTATGAATATCAACTTATCATTTAAAAACTAAATTTATTTATTTAAATCGATATTTTTCATAATGTTGTCAGATTGTAACAAGTGGAGTATTACAACCACCAAAAAACACGTTTAGAAAAAAAGTATAATAATACTAATTCTAGCAAGTAAAACTTTTATTGCAAAATCATCATATTTCCTATGATACTTCAGCTTGTTATTACATATTGAATTCACAAATTATTATCTTTGTAATATCGTGATTTATTGCAATGTAATAAAGAGCCATCCATTAATATTTACAAACAAAATATGTCATTCATGATAAAAAACATACTTATCTTTAATGTATCTTCATATTTATCCTGATGATAAAATCCTTATTTAAGTTTATAGGGAAAATATGTCAGTTGGTATTCGTATTATTCATACTATTCCATCAATGCTTAAATCGTACGACTTCGTCTTCGAAGATTCTTATTATGCTCTAAGGTATGAAAAACGTATCATTATTATTATTACTATTATTATTATTATTATTATTAATTGTATTATTATTAGTATCATCATCATTATTATCATCATTTTTTAAATTTGTTTTATTAGTTATTATAATCCCAAATTTGAATACTTATTTATCATGGTGTAAATTCTGTAATATTTTTTATTTTCTGATAAAAATTGTATTTTTCATAATCGAAGCGTCATCTTTTAGAAAAACTTTTATTTTTGAGTAATATTATTTGATTTTACAATTATATTTTGGTCATTTATTTAATCTAAATTTTCAACATTACTGTATTACGTGCATTACATATTACAAAAAATTGAATTGAAATCACACATGGTAAGGTTGTAAAAGACATCAATTCACTAACAATTTTTTTTTTTGATACTTATTTCGGTTAGTTGGGAGCCCTACAAAAAAGGTTGTTTATTTGCGGAGACAAAACAATTGTTTAGTTCATTTGGAGAGATCATCACAACATACTAAAAAAACTCTATATCACCTGGTTTCACACATGGAAATATTATGAGAATATATGTACACTGGAATCATCGCCTTTTCGATACAAGGCTTAAAATATTAGTTTATTTATTTTTATAGCGGCTTGAAATGATTTATTTAATCAGGATGATGTGAGCTGCTGGTATAAATACTAATTGTATACAATTATGGACAAGTATAGTAATAAGGGAGGGGAAAACGAATCTGTTTAAATAAAAATATTTCTGTACAGTTAATACATTTATTGAAAATGTAATACTGCAAAATACAATAATTATCTTCCATCTACAGGTTAACCGGTTATTATAATTATATTGAATATAAAATTAAATTTTTAATACTACTTATACTAAATGCTTACAATTATATAATTGAGTACAAAAGTTTGTAATAATACGATTATATCTTAAGATTTTACGTTTAGTAATTTGATTAAATATATCTACACATAGTTGATCATTATACGTTATGTATCTTTAAAATAAGGAGCAAAACATACTCAAAATATAATCATGTGCCATAACATACAAAAAATCAATACAAAAATGACCACACACTCTTGAGGCGGTGCTTTAAAGTTGTTAAATGTTCCACTCGTGACTTCTACAATTTTATCTGAGCCGGTCGATGTGATGTAAGATGAACGGTGGTAGTCCGTAACTGTCGAAATAAGCGCCATGTCTGCTGATATCGACATAGATCGCTATCCGATGCAAGCCAGGTTTAGAACTATCGTCGGTATTAACTACAAGGGCACAAGACTTCGTCCAAACAAAGGGTAGTTGGTCTGCGGGGAACACCCCTACTGTCTGAGCCGGAATGTTGCGGAGAGCTTGTTGTATTTAAAGAGGATACAAGATCATTGATTTGGACGTACGCCCATTTAGCCACACATCTTCTCCCACTATTACTGACGCTACTTCTTACTGCACCGGTGGCACTACTGCTCGAGACGATGGTCTTGTCTGGTAGGTACTGGAGCCACAAGTCCATCCGTTTCCTTGTTGAAAGGTGATAATTTTACAATAACTCTCAGCATTGTGTGAGCAAGATCTAAATAGTCCTTGTTCTAAGAATTATTAACGAATTCTATAGGAATCTCGTCAGTTAGTTATGGGACAGGTTTGTAATGAATCCAACGACTTGCATCCAGGGCCGTCTGTGTTGACGGAGGAGAGAATAAATCTTATTTTGCAATGTTAATATTTAACCAAAAATATCAGTCACCTTGGATTTCTTTTTCTGTGCCTTCTTCTTATTCTGATTCTTTTTACGTCCGACCCGCTTAAGTTTTCTGCTTTTCTTGGCTGTTTTTTGCTTTTTTTTCCGGGACTTTTCTTTCGTCCTCGTTTTGTCATTCGCGAGCTTGTTCTTTTTTTAGCGTGAGACAATAAAGTGCGTCGTCTACCGCTTCTGCTACGAGACTGTCCTCTTCGTTAATACGGTAAAGCGTTATATCCCGATCCTTCCATTAATCTCACACGCTGTTCCGTCTCCTTACGTTTCAAATTTCCACCTGACTCACTCGCACGACTTTTCAATGCGTCTCTAAACGTTAGATTACGCT
>JAPYYV010005709.1:0-19382 GCA_030522625.1 Copidosoma aretas | reverse complement strand
GTTGTGATGTCTCATAGGCACAATACAAATTTAACCAGGTTTATTCGGCAACTTTGTCCTGCAGATGGCGTGCGGGGAGACATGCCCACAGCGAATATACGCGTTACGCGCTCCATCATGGAGCCTCCATGTGATCGCGGCCTAAAACGAGAGTAACGGGACTAACGGGTATACGCGAATGAGTGTGCCGCCACGCCGCCAGCCGCCACTCGTGTTGTTTTAGGTTAGGTTATATATGTTTGTGCGCGTTTGTTGTCATCTCGAGAGATTCTCAACTACTTATATATACCTACAAGTACTTTTGTAGTATGATAATGCACAAGTGATTAAGTACACATTTTTGTATGTAATAAATTTGAACACTTTTCTGACCTTAGAGTATACAAAGCAAAATTCGTTATGAAGTATGGAAATAAATGTACGTATTTTATATCAAACAGTTGCTTGCGTGCAGTTTTTTCGTAAAATATTAAACTAGTGGTTGGATTTTAAATAAAGTAAATAAATGAGTCCTCATTATAATAAACATGATTTTTAGTGAAACACAGTGACGATTCTTCTTTTGTCAAGAGATCGCACGTATTTTTGTGAAAGTGGCATGGAACAAAAAGAAAAAACGAAAATAAAACAGTTGGACAAAAAATTGATAAGTCTGGTGAAAGACAGACCAGCTCTTTATGATCCCAGATATATCGAGCAAGATAAAATAAAAGAAGCTAAGGAGGCTTTGTGGCACGAAATTAGCACAATATTGGAAGGTAGGTTTGTGACAAATGTAGGAGTGACGCTGATTCAAGCACTTTTTTCCCTTTAACTCATTCTTTACTTTTTCCATTTTTAAATATATCTTGTTATTCTGTTAAGGACAATTGGATGCCACAGTTGCTAAAGCTCGATGGAAATACTTGAGAGAAAGTTACATGAAAGCTAGACACAAGAAAAAAATAAAGGAAGAAAGTGCCAAGCGACTTGGTGTATCATTATTGCCACCAAAACTCAGAAAACATTCTTTCAGATATCACGAACTCATGGAATTTCTCGAGGAGACTTTACGTTACCAGTATGTGTATAAAATCTTGTTGATTGAAATATAAAGACGTTCTTTAAAAAATAATTTTTTTTTTTCTATAGGAACAGATCGGATAAGCTTATACCAATCAAAGAACTGAGAAAAGCTCCGAAAATTCCAAATATAATAAAACGAGTAATTCCAATAGCTCCAAAGCCTGTACTTCAAGTAAATAGTACAGATTTGCAAGCTAGCCTAGTCACTAATAAGATTGAGAATGTGGCACCTTTTACACTTGTCCGTATACCATCAACGTCATCTCCCAAAAATTCCGTGGAGAACGAGTCCACACATCCATCAAATACTAATGGTAAGAAAATATTTGGGTGATAGTTTGCCTTGGCTTCACTTCAGTCATTATTTTCAAAATGATGATATGCAAAAATGTTGCAGGTGATCCCAAAGTTACTGATTATGACAAGATTTTCTTAGAATGTCTTCAAAGGCCCATAGAACAACCTTCACCAGTTGATGGTTTTTTAATTAGATTAGGAGAAGGGTTGAAAAAATTACCTTACCGAGAAAGATCTAAGCTTGAATTAGAATTCTTACAACGGTTATATGAAGTTGAGGAGCAATTGGAAAATTGTGATAAGTTGTCCGAGGATCAGTCATGAGTGTTATTTTTTTTTAAACTAGAAATGTGTGGATAAAACTGTTTTGATGAAACGAAAGTCAAAACGTTAATAAGTAATGCATATTTATTCTTGAAAAATAAATTTTATAAGCAAAATCATATTTTTTCTCATTCATACAATATTGTTTTAAATTAAAACTCAGCTTTTTCGATAAATATTAAATGCTAAATAAAAATTAATATCACAGTACAAATTCATAAAAAAATTCAGTGCACTTTAAAGCACCACCGTACAAAATATTAATACGCACGATTGTTATAAAAAAAATAAAAAGTTTGGCACCTGATAACTGTCTCAAGCCGACTGCCAGTCAAGCATTGTAATTGTTCGAACTTCAGAAAAAAGTTTTTTAAATTTTTCTCTTCCTGTTAATGCTTGGTCACTAGGTTGTTCTTGAGTCATGAAGACATCAACGCAGCCTTGAAGGTAATCACTTATATCTCTTTCTATAATTACGGCATACTGCCTTTCATGCATAGGTTTTGCAATTTCCCTTTTCATGATAAAATTATGTAAGCACGCAATAGCTCTGATAATTTTAGTTGTGTTAACAGCGTTTGTACCAAATTTCTTATTAAATATTTTCCATTGGCTTGTCAATATGTCGAATGCATTGCTGGCATACTTGCTGATATGATAAATTTTATCATTAAATACTTGTTCCATTAAATCCATGGTCTTGGTAGTATCATATGGCCGTATTATATTATTTGTCAGCGGAAAATCTCCGTTACTCACTAGCACATATGGCAAATCTAAATATTTTTCTGATGATTTTGTCGGTTCAGTCGGAAAATCAAAAGTATTTTCTTGCAAATCACGTCCGATCTTACTTTGCGAAAATACAATACTATCATCTGTCATGGTCTCTTTGGTAATACTCAACAGAGAAAAGCAACAACTGGCATCTATGATTCCAAAAAATGACAAGCTTCCTTTATCCTTACCTTTGGTATCGGTATAAAAAGGTGTCTGAAAAGTTGAATTTAACGCAATTAATGATAATGCAATTAATAATAATGCAATTAATAATAAGAAAGGCATAGTCACAAGTAGGTTTACATGAAATAAAATTTGCTTTCCACCAATAGCACCAATGCAATGTGGAAAATCCAGTAGTGATTCAAATTCCTCGGCTTTCTCTTTCCACGTATTTTTATCAGGCAAAGGAAGAACAACATCTTTCAAAACATCCCAGATAACTTCACAAGTTTCGGTTACAATCTTAGCTACTGCATTGCTGGATATCTCAAACTCGTATGAAATCATGAGCATACTGTCTCCAGAGACCAAATATCTCAGACAAATTTGTAGGCGCAGGTGAGGAGGGATCGGAGTCTTCACCCACTTTTGTTTTTTAAGTTTGAACTCGAGGAGTTTGAGCAATTCATAGTAACCCTCGATATCCAATCTTATGTGATCATAGTACTCGTCATCGGGTACTGTATTTTTGTTAATCACAAGAGGGTATTTTCCCTCGATTTTCACTTTCTTCACAGGAACTTTACCTAAGCCAGGAGCTGGTCTTTTATTGGACAAGTTTGTTTTACTTAAAATATTTTTACTTTCGTTTTCTTTTATTTTCTTGTACAACTTGTACAATCTTATAAAATTCAAGCGTTCTGCTTGTTGCTGATGAGGCAGTTGGTAGTGAACCACGTTTTGCCAGTCTCTCCATCTTTTTATAATCAACGCCAAAGCTAATTCTGGCTTCATTGCTATTCTGGTTTTCCTGAAACAAATTAATGAGGTTTTATAAATTAAATAAAAGATACATTATCGGGGTATAAGATATACACGTTACCTTGTCTAGAATAAATTAGAATTATGTTTTGGAACATTATTTTTTGTCCATTTATACATGTGTTTATTTTATGCGCAAATATATATATTTACTAAGTCTTACACTCTACTTGCAAATTGCAAGTTACAATTTGCAATGTTTGTAAACATAAGTTATAACGTCGGCGGTCGGCGACGTCGCTAAGAAACTTCCCTAACCTCTTTAGATTTTTACTTTTTTTTTCATATTTCTCTCTCTCTCTCAATAATAAGTACTTATCTAACCTCAGAAGAATCTTTTACTTGAAGTTTATCTAATTCGAAATAAGGACAAAAAATAGGTAATTAATTCATTAATTTAATAAATTTATTTTTAGGATACTAATATTTTACACTCATTTTTACAATAATATAATAATTTTTATTTGTAGATTCAGTTTTGATTTTTTTATCTCAATAAAATAACAAATAATGTCACTCATTACTCAACTCCGGATTATGTTTTTGAACTATTAAAATAGTGCATCTAATAGATGATACAGTTTACATAAATTTAATTTAATGCTTTGGCAAACGAGCAAACGCAGTTATTCCCCTTTATTTAATGCTTCAAATAAAACATCACAAGCAATGACCAAATCCGTTAGGGCAATGTTTATAATTTTATCAAAGGCTACAGATAAAATTTTTCAAAGTTGTACAGTAGAGTAACACTTATGGCAGTGTGTTTTTATTTAAAATTTATAATTGATTTGCAAAACAAAATAATACTACTAATGTCAACAACGGTATAAAATAAAGTCATTTAAAAATTGCAAATAGCAAGCTAAATTGACTCGGTTCAAAGTAAGTTGTTGATTAATCGTTTCATAATTCAACAATAAAAGATACTAGGCGACTACTTGTCTTTTTATAATCATACATCAGTAAATCGAGATCATTACAGCTTATTAAACCCACACACCGTGAGGGTTTTTGCTAGTAGGCACCGCAGTTTCCAATTGTCTTGGAGAGCCTATCATTTTTCTTGTACTTCCCGGCTTGTGAGCTCCTGTAATAGATAATAATTATAAAGTCAACTGTTTGATTTCTTTCTTAAAAATGAAGCAAAGTATTGATACCCACCTTCCAGTAAATTCTTGACCTGCTCGTCTTGACACGCGACTGTAAGACTTTGCAAATTCGCTTCCTTCATATCGGCTACAAGCCTCTCTACTTGCAATTTTTTATCAACAATGGCAGCTTCGATATTTACAACTTCCTGCTTTAACGAGTCGGCGCACTGTGTCGCCATATCGGCAGAACGCTTAGCTTGTTCCACTTCGTTTTGGAGATGATCCATTTCGCTGATGATTTTTCTCTCCATCATTTGGTGTTCATCCGCTTCGCAATTTATCTTATGTTGTTCTATGGCTAATTCTTCCATAACGAATCTAAAATACGGCAATCATCAGTGAAAATTGAAATAAACTTGATCCAGAGACGAATCTTTAATAAATCCTGCTTACCTGATTTTATTTTTGCACTGAAGCAACTCCGTTTCACAATTTGCGAGCTTGGATCGTAAGAGAGTGATTTCTGATTTCAATGTTTTTTCCTGCTGCTTTACGATTTCGTTTTCTTCCTCCACGTGAGCTAATTCTTTCAACTAAGAAATAATTACATCAGTAACTTTTAGGATATTGAAAAGTTGAGGTTTTTGTGAACAAATTTTTACCTGATCTTCTATAAGTTTATTCGCTGACTCGATTCTATTCCCCTCTTGCGTTATGAAGTCCATTTGATGCATTTGCTCTTTGTTCTTAGTCTCCCAATACATAATTTCGGCATCGTACTAAAATTAAATGGTATTTAATTCTGTAAAATACTTAGCTTAGGAATGAATTTTTTATAATAATTCAATCATACTTTAGTCAGATCAGCTTGCTGAGAATTGATTGTATCCCTTTGCCTATTGACTAGTCTGATCAGTTCAACATATCTTTGAGTATATGCAACTGTCACCATGTTCTGCCCTTGATTGGCGATAGGACTGACGTTTTGATTTTGCCCTTTCGTTTCTTGAAATTCCTAAAGCGCAAAAATACTTAAAATATATTACCATATGAAAACAGTAACATCTAATGATATGGAGCATTTAAAAACCTGGACAAGATTTCTTTTAGACTTTGCCGGATTGTTGGGTGACAGTTGTTCTTTGTGAAGGTGTGGGCTACAACCGCTACTCGTGTTACTTGTGTTTGATAAGTACTGCGATCTTCCTGGACTGTTCAAGTTAGGCGGCGGTGGGTCGCGATACGGAGGAAGAGTTCTTTGTGGTGGCGATGTTGGTCCGGGAGGATCTCTATAAGGCGGCACTTCGCGTATTTTTTTTTGCGAGGCATAAATACTGTGTGCTGGGAAAAAAATCATTATTAGCCAACAAAACAAATCGCCAAGTAATTTTACAAATATTTTCGGTACGGCGTAATCCAATTACCATCGATATTTGCGGATCTTGTAGGAGACTGAGCTAGTCTTTGAGATGTTTTTCTTCCTCCAAAGTCTTTTGATTTAAGTTGTGGAGTGGGTTGAACTATGGCAACATTTTCCATTTGGATCTGTGGGAAAAATTGAAAGCTCAGCAAACAGAATTTAAAATATATTATTCAAAAAACGTTATTGATCATACCTCAGGGCTTATATCACTCATATTTCCGTGAAGTCCGCTAAACGTTAACGACTTCCTAATATCATGATTCCTTTCCAAACCACTTTGAATATCGTCAAAGTCCGATCCTATAGTTGGGCTTCCCTTAACAGTGTCGTAAAAACTACTATTCAAAGAGTGCTCTGCTAAAGGGTTTTGTATTCCGTTGGCTCTATTTGTATTTACAGGTCTAGGATTTGCGGATGCCGTATTTTTACTACCCTCGGGCGTCGATTTTCGCAGTATTAACTGTACTTCAGACGCATATTCGCCCCACTTCATTAATATCTGCAAAATTTTTTTTACTACTTTTAGACACACATTGTATTTAACAAAGTAATAATTTTACAATAAATTTACACTCTAACACTACAGGACTACAGAGTTCATCGAACACGAACCTTTCGACTATTTAAAAAACAATCAGATTTTACATAAACTTAAATTTTTTTTTAAATCATCACCTGTTGCAAAAATGAACAATAAAAATAAATATCCATCGAATATAAAACTCAATAGTCAATGGAAAACTTCAAGAAAAAAAAAAAACCACATTTTACCAAACCAAATCTTTAGCAGCTCTTACAGAGACACCAGCAAAATATGAATTCAGCAACCCGACCTATTAATAATCCCCAGTATACCTCCCCCGACTGGAGTCTAAATATAAACCATTTGAAAAAAATGGTAGATTGCCAAAACAGTTTTAAATAAATACCTTCAGAGGATTCTCGTACGGAGCGAGCAAACGCTCGTTGGTCCTCCACCGCTCCACCAAGGTGAATCTGCCAGTCTGGGCGGTCGCATGTGCAAGTGCGTACACCACATCCTGGAGGAAAAAAAAACAAACAAAAATACAGTCCACGCCTTTACACAGTGGAAAAACCAATTTGCAAACAACAACAACAACAACAACGACGTATACCTGGCAAGTCGTGGTCTCGGTGACCCCGCAGACGATGCGCTGTATACCCTCGACCCACACCTTCAGCTCCATAGTATACTGTTACTGCTGCAGTACCGATCTCGAGTCACACCAACAACGATGCCATTGCATGGCTACTGTTCTCTTTGCAATCGAACAATCGCCTCCGACGGGAACAACTAAACTACAAACACCTAGGTATAATCAAGCGCACACCCCAGATCGACGAGGTTTCCGGGTGCCACTCTTCCAAGCACGCCATTTGTGACTCCCTTTTTTTTCACCCCTTGTATTTTTTTTCCTCCGACCTGGTGAGCTAAGAGTCTAGCGATCTGAAACGCTATATACTACCCGGAGTCAACCCCTTCAGAGGGAGTGCGTCTGGTGTCGTCGTCGTCTTCGTCGTCCCCGTCTGCTGCAAAACAACTGTTGTGTGCAGGCTCTCTCTCTCTCGCGAGGCGCCCTCAATACAACACGCAATCCAATCTTTGTTTATGTATACTATAGTATACCGTAGACAGACGACTCAGCCCAAATTGTTATTCGTACAAATCTAACCTTCACTCTGGATCACATTATACAATCTTGGGTATTATTTTTTATTTCTCTCTCGCGATGAAAAAAGAAGTCTCTCAGTACGTATACTTGCTGTATAAGTATAGTTAGTTTTATTTGGATACATACAGATACAGGGCGGGGGCGTGTATAAATAGAGAACAGAGTAAAGGTCCAGGGACCAGGAGCCACCATTTGTAGGACTGGATTCTGTCCTGCAGCCTGCAGTCCATGAAGGAGATTGTTCATTCCTGTTAATGGTGACGGAGAGAAAATTAGACGGATCTCTGCTTTTGTATTAACTCTAGGAGAGAAGAGGTGTGAAAACAGCACTCTCTTTTAATCAGAGATTCGAGTTTGCGATAAGAAGAGAACACCTCCGAAGCCTGGTTTCAAAGTCTGCGGGCCACAGTAAATCGTGTGGTAAGTACATCGGTATGTATATTTAGAAGTTTCAGATGATTCACAATGACATTAAACAATTCGAAAAAGAAAAACTTGCGCATTTGCAAATTGCAATATTCTTTCAAAATTTTACTAAATATAATGTAGACATGCTGGATGTAAAAAATGAATATGATATAGGAAGTAGCATAAGGTATGATAAATAAATCGCATATGCATCTTTATGATTCTATATATATTATAATCAGCAATATATACATAGTATAGTAAGGCAGATCTGAAAGTAAATTTCATTTGAAACGGTTTTGCCTGAAAGGAGGGGATTGGGGTGGAAAACACCGACACAGTCGCTAATGGGGAAAGTCGTAATTTACTTTGTAATGCCAAAAATTCAGATATAAGGTACTTATGTACATTGTGTCACCAGAAATGGAGAGGGGATGCTTCATCGTCATATTCATCGATCGAGTAGTTATGACGAAACGAAACTTTAATAAATAAAATTTTTTTTCGTTCCTAATTAAAAGCCCTGTCGTTCAAGTGAACTTCTTTCAATTCCTCCGATACACGGTTAATTACACGGTAATTACACCCGCTTCGTCAGGTTGAGACAGGACGCATATACATTTACATGAGGATCACTTTGTACGCAAAAGAAATTCACGAGCATTAACTTTATATCGGAATTAAAAATGTCATGAATTCATTATTTTTATCTTCATTGACGAATTTGTAACTGGTGTCTGATGACATCACATTCTCATGCTTGAAGAGCTTCATACTTAAAGAGCTCACAATTGTTACACACTCGTTACTGTCTTTCTGTATTCTTGATTATCGCTAATGAGACACAGCTTGAAAAAAATAACTACGTTTGTTCACGTTCACTCGATTCTGACAGTAACATCACAGCATCCTGTCGAACAGAATGTTTATTATCTTATCCTTAATTATTTTCTTTCACGCTCTTAATTAAAAATTGGAAGGCTCGCTTTTTATTTCATCATCTCTTATTCTTATGTGGTTAAAAAAAAATGAATTTAAAGAAAATTCATTGTATTCTAAGCACATTTGCAAATTAAAATTCCGTTCTCATTTTTTTTTTTTTTTTTAATTGAATTAGCAATAGAGTTAATGCCAACATTATGCATAAATACTGCTAATTACTGTTGATGAATACGTGAGTATACATGTGCGATTTGTTGTAGGCACATGATTTAAAAAAATATAAATAAAAACAGTTTTAAAATAACTTCATCGGTCGTAGTTTCAAGAAATAACGAGATGAAACATGAAGTTACGTTTGTGGAATTGTAGTTAAAAAGAATCGTAAAATAGATACTTAATGAAACGTAGGCCTGGTTTTATGCATATTTCGTTTTTTTGTGACGATCAATGGCGTGGTTTTCTCTTGTGAGAGAAGATTAATTTACAAATATTTCGATAGACACTACACATTATACTTTATCTCTACATTTTATACAAAGTTTTTTTTTTATTTTCATTGCAAAATTGAGATATAATAATAATAATATTTCTTCATGGGACTCATTCATCAGACAATTATTCACCAAATCTTATAAAGTACTGTACAATTACAAAAAATAATCACGAAATAAAACAACAAAACGTAACACTGGTTACACGTAAAGAATAGAAAAAGAAAATATCAGCCTTCAACATCTTTGATACATTCGAATAAACTTTTAAAGAAAATCAAAATAAACGATTTCTTGATGCATTATATAATTTGTCTTTTGAAAAGCATAAATTAGAAAAAAGTTAAAAAAAATACTTTGGTGCCCAATGATACGCTGTCGAGGGATACAACGCACTCTGGTTCACTTTAAAAAATGCAAATCCTATAGGCCGTCGCGAAAAATCGCCAACGGCAATAAAAGTCTTTTCTGCTTCAATTAAAATCACTTTTGTACTTGCTTAAAAAAATTATCTTCTGGATTTTCTTCTTCTGCTATTTAACCGTTTGGGCCGTCGAGTCTTCAGTTTTGAATTAACCAGCCAAGGTAAGGTAAAATCACTGACAACGCAAACAAGTAATTATTCAAGAGAGTTGCTAATAATATTTGTAAAACCATAAACAATATTTACCTCGCAGTATAACTAGGGATAGCGGCTCCAAATGCAGAAACAGGCAATATCGTTTCTACCTGTATGCTCTGTACTTGCTCTACTTCTGGCCAGAGGGTCGTTATTTGCTCATCTTCGAGAGTAGCTATACACGGCCCAGGGTGATTCAAGTTGTAACAAGCAGAATGATGGCTCTGCCTTTCTTGTCTCTGCTTCAACTTTTCGATGTGCCTCTGTTCCCTACAAAAACAAAAACTCAGTATTCTGATAAAATATATTAAATTAAAACTGAACAAACGTAGTCATACCTTATCCTTTGGACGTCCCATCTTTTGCGCCGTCTTTCATCATTTTCAAGCTTTAAATGCCTCTTGTTGAAAATCTCATCGTCTAAATTTTCAGTGCCCTCCATTGTGTAGCAGCTAGTGTAAACTTTTACCCTCCACATAGGAACTTCCAAATTAGAGGACGCGCCATCAGATGCCGTCCGATCTTTGAGACTCAATGCAAAATTTGAATTTCCCATGGCAGTGTAATAGTGCTCTTCCGTGGTCAGAAAGGACTCTCTTCTGGTCAGAGATTTGCTTTTTTTCTCAGATTTTTTTAACATTTCGAGACTGGGCCCCTTTCCACCCTGGAAGTTAAACATTTTATTAACAATTGCATAAGAAACAAAAAATTTTGAAACTTACTAGAAACTTGAACTCATGAACAATTAAAATCACTCGTAAGACGCTTAAAAAAAAATTTAACAATATACAGATCCTTTACTGATGAAGATAACAAACTCACATGGCTCTCCGGTGTTGTTGAAGTTGTGTCATTGCTCAGTGTGGAAGAGCTTGAAATGCCCCTATTCCTTTTACTAATACTAATACTAATATTAGAGTCAGACATCGGATCCGACTTGCGCTTTTTTTTG
Source organism: Copidosoma aretas (assembly GCA_030522625.1). NCBI lineage: Eukaryota > Metazoa > Arthropoda > Insecta > Hymenoptera > Encyrtidae > Copidosoma > Copidosoma aretas. The sequence goes on along the minus strand of JAPYYV010005709.1, from coordinate 8,309 downwards.
TTTTCCCAAGATTCACCCATTGTCTCTTGTTTGCACTCAACTTGTTCGAGCGATTCTTGCTTCACTGTGGTCACACCACCACTGGTATTTAGTCTTATTTTGAAACTTTCACTGTACTGAGGGCTAATAGAGTCCGACTCCGTGATTTTCGTGTTTTCACTGGTCGAAGGAAGACTATTCAGAGACGCACTAAAGTTCGGCGGCGAACAAGGTCCCATGTGATCCAGCGAATTCTCGTTGTTGTCAGAGCGCATCTTCTGCAGGTTGACCCGCCTGTCCATACGCTCCAGCCTCAGCTTCAGCTGCAACAAGGAAAAACAAAAAACAATGAGCTTTTTTTACATAAACAGGCCATGATATTATTTTATATTTTTATTAAAAAAATTTCAAGTATTCTAGAAAAACGTTTTCTTGCATACTCTTCGCGTTCTTTCATAAATACTCAGTGAAACATGTTCATGCCATTCTGTTGGAATAACAGAAACATTCGCTCCGTCCTAATCCCAGCGAACTTCAACGAAGAAACAATAAAAAATTGTCATCCATAAGAATCATACCATCCACAATCAGCTGTTGCATTTCGCAAACAAACTATGATAAGCTACCATTGACATGGATTGACAACGATTCCGCAAAAAAAAAGCACACCTCTTCCCCCCACGCCTAAAAAAAAAAACCCATAGGAAAAAAACTTCCGTACAACTCGGTGGAATCCCTGCAGCATCCTGGCAGTCCGCTGGTTGACGACGATCCGCGTGACGCGGCAGTTCAAACCGGCGCGCATTTTCCTCGCGTCCATCAGAGCAGCGCTGCACTCGCTCCTGGCGAACAAGCCTCCTCCCGAGGGAGTGGCCCCCGTCGCCGCGACAGCAGCCTCCGCGCTCCTCGGCGGCGTGTGCTGGCGTCGTGGCGCCATGTCGATATAATATAATTATGATCTGTGTCAGTGTGTATGTATGATGTTCGCGTCGCGTTTGACCTTGAAACACCCGTGCCTCCACCTCGCGGTCCTCGCGCGCACTAGGCTAACGGCTGCAGTTTCACGCACACACGCACGGGATACGCAAATAAGTATGCAAGCCAAAAGTTGCAATTTGAAGTTATACGATTTCAAACTTTTCGCCCCGTCAGCTGTGCGGATGAAGTATACCTTGCAAAACAGACACAACCAAACAAACAAACTGTGAAAGTTCAACGAACCGACAAATATAACTACACGCGGCTTCCTCGGAGCCCTCGGAGGGATCGACGACACACTTGGCGGGAAACGTCGACTCCGAAATGACCGAAATGGCTACTGACTGTACGGTCGGCTACAACACAACAACAACAATAACAACAGCCCGGACGCCCTGAACTGGATAAAAATTAATCAACCCCTGCGGACAACAGGGAACAGTCGTCGCAGGCATCGTTGACATAACCGCACAAAATACAAACGGCTACATGAGCGAGAGTCGTAAAAAGTATGTCTACGGCTCTCACGACACTGTTGCCAAGACTAAGCGCTTGATAATTAATGTATAAATATAGAAGAGAGATGACACTTTTTTCGGCCCGACACCACGAAAATATATCGCGGCGTCACTTCGACGATCCTGATTTTGGCACGCGGCACCACGTTATTACTTTAACAGCACGACGACGTCGACGACCTCCCGCGGCTCGTCATCGTCTCTTTCCTCTCTTTTTGCCTATTGTTTCCGCACCCGCACCGACGATCCACTGCATGCAGATATGCAATAAGCAAAAGCACGCAGCCACGCACAACATATCACACATACGCAAAAAAACTGTACAATACACTCTCTGCCGTTATGACTGCGAGAGTGACTGCTATATGCCGGTCGTCGTCCTCCCCCACCGCGAGACACAAAAGTCCCTATAACAAGCCCCGATAAGTACTAGCTAGAGAGTCCTGCGATGTTATCAGCTCTTGCGTGAAAAACTTCATAACATAAACATAAAAAAGACCTATAAGTGTAACACTGATACTTCAAAAATGCGCCTGCTCCGAAAAAGAAGCTGTAAGATTCTGTTCTTCCTCGATTTCTCATTATTTCAAAAATCGAATATGCACATACATACATACATACCACAAACGCATGAAGAAGGATGAAAAGGTTGTTGAGTACAGTTATAAAGATGATGAGGGTAAGTAAAGGGTACGGAACAAAAAGGCTCATCCCCCAAAGCACAGACAAACTGTTGAAAACCTACCGTCTCGTTCTCCTGTCTCAGTGCAGTGAGCAGCTTGTCCTTAGTGACAATCTGTTCCGACTGCTGCTGTATAAGGTCCAGATGCAGGAGCAGGAGTTCCTTGAGATGCTTGACCTCGGTAAGGTCGTTCTGTCGAGCCTCGTTGCCTCTTAGTGGACTGACACCTAGTGCGGAGGTAGCCGTGGCTGGCGCTCCGCCGTCGGTCATGCTAGCGTACATGTGATCAAAGTCGCAGGGGAAGCCAAGTATGCCGACGATCTTGGCTCCACCAGCGCTGTTGTTGTTCTCTTGCTCGCCAACGAAGCTCAACTCCTGCAGTTTGTGCTCCTGGTGCTTTGGCTGATGGTGATGGTGGTGATTGAGGTGATGGTGATTGAGGTGGTGATGGTGCGGGTGATGATCCTTGAGCTTGTCCTTGGTGACGCTCGCCGCCGTCGAACGTATGCTGTTCGTCGCCGACGATGACGACAGGTGCTCGTTCATCGCCGCCACCATGTTGCAGGTGACCGCTCCAGCCTCGGACACCGGCGCCGCCTCGTCGCCGACCTTACCTGTTGTTCCATTTATTATTAGATTGTTGTTCAGTTAACTGACAACACGGGGGGAGTGTGCGGGATTGTGGTTGTTGTTGTTGTGTGTAGTATGTATGTATACTCTGAGACAGCTGATTGAGAGACAGGTAGTAAACATTGGACTGAACGAACGCAGCAAGTTGTGCGTGCTTATACTTAAACACTATACAGCGAAACTCGAATTAGGATTGAAAATAATTATTGAGAAAAAATTTGGTTAGCATGGGAGTTGGAGCACTTTTGCAGGTTTGGAAAAATTAATTAAAAATTGTTGAGTTGAGATGGACAGTGTACACAATGCAAAAGGTTATGTATTGTTGAGGATGTATATATATATGCGCGCTTGGACGTGTATTTCGTTAGAACACTTAGAACAGACGTAATACTTGAATGATGCACTATTTTTCTTACTTTCATCTTGTTATTGTTCACTTGCACTTGTTTCGCGTCAACAATAACGTATTGCAAGTGCATATTATTGCGAGTGCATATTTTTTATCTCAATAACCGCAGGCGACTGTTTTAGCGTTTGACTGGTAATGAAAAAGTAGATTGCTGCCTTATCGATTGAAAACAAAACATTACACTATATAGTTTGTGTTGACAAAATTAACTAATACTAACAATTTCGAAATAAGTACATTGACATTGGATGACAAAACAAATTGATAAGAAGTTAATGGATTTTTTTATTTTTGACAAAAATTTATGATCAAAACAAAAAATATGAATGAAAATAGTGCAGTTATTTTCTTAATTTTAAACGCATTAAGCACAGACGATATTTTGCCATCACACAAAAGCTAATCTACTTGTAAAAGTGACATTTGATTTTGTTGTTTTTGGAAACCACTATTAGGGGATATCTTAGAGGAGTATAGTAGAAAAACTCAAAAGACAAATTAAAATGATTAAAAACTCGCACAACACACACAATACAGTACACCCTACGCGGAGAAACGAGAGATTATGAGAAAAATCAAGAACGCCGTCGCACACGATGGGTATATACCCCCAAGCATGTACTATATATATATATATATATACATATATATATATATATATATATACATATATATATATATATATATATAAAACGTATGTACATATAACGTATAATGTATTGGATAAACCCAGGTAAATACTATACACGTATAGGAACAATGCGAAAGAAAAGAATAAGAGAGCAACAGTCACTGTACCTTCTTTAGGTACACTCACAATATCCACTTGTCCAATGTCCAGTGTAATAAAAAAAGCCTCAAACGAAACGAGGTACTTATAATTATGTGCAATAGATAAAATGCGAAAAGAAGAGGAGAGAAGCGGCGACGGCAAAAACGGAGTCCCTAATATCAAAGTCCTGGCGTTCGAATCCGTCACACGAACCCTACACTTACTTATAAAAAATGTTTCCCTTGTATCTTGTATTACTTGCACATATAATATATACATGTATAAATGTCCATATATACGTACAGACGCTCATTATACAGGACCTGTGCGTAAGTATATTAGTAGGGCTGAAAAGGGATCATCGGAAAAACGCTGCACACGCACTCAAGAGACGCATTAATTCCATATCATACTTTATCAAGCATACTATTTGCAATTGTACCCGACTACCCTTACACTTCGCGACTTTTGTACTTAATAATTTATCCACGTAAAATAAAAATTTAATCGTACATTGTACGGCCGGGCTTACCTAAGTGCGTGTGCTGTGGGGGGCGAGGTCGGAGTATAGAGTGCACGGATTCCTGATAATAACACCGCGCAGAAGTACACTGCGACGACGTACGACGACGACGAGGAAGAATAAAAATAGCAGCAGGTCAGGGGTACATGACGACGGAGGATTGCACCCGCACTGTCGTCCTCGCCGGTATATACTTATGATTCTACCGGCTTCTGTAATAGCAGCCAACTGTTATCACCAGCACTGGTATCACGATAATTATTATACCCCCGTCAGTAGTAAGTAGCACCAGCGTCACAGCCGCGGCGGCGTCCGCCTGCAGCAGCTCCTTGCTGATGCTGTTCACGGCGGTGGTGTTAATGTTAATATACATATATATACATATATATACCAAGTACTACTGCAGGGCGCAGCCGCACACTTTTACCACCACACTCGGCTGTATACAATAATAATGGGCCGTTCATGAGTTGCAGCAGCATCGGATCATTGTTTCCTCCTCCTTCGCCTGCTCGGCTGCTCCTCTTCTTCCTGGTGGCGCGGAGGACTCGCTATGACATGCCGTCAAGCATCAAGGATATAAGTATGTATATGTGCACGGAGGCGGCGGCCAAAAGGAGGAAGCTGACAGCTGGCACGTATCACTATACGAGGATGACGTCTGCCGGCTTTTGCAAACGAGTTTTGCTCCCTCGTGACGGAAGGGACGAGGGGTGGTTGTCGTTGTCGTCGTCGATTATAACAATCGCTTGATGTATATTCAGAACGCGCATCACGAGATCACCTGATGCACATCGGGGTACAGGAGTCAGGACGCGTCTTTCCTTTATTGTACACGCGTATGTTGTATCGTGTATAAATGTACTTATAAACGTATGATATTATTGATTGCGCCGGATGATGCGCGCGGATCGAGGTGCCGCCGGAAATTTCGGAGTTCGGACTTCGGAGTCTCGGCGCGTCGGGGACGCGGACACACGCGCGTATATAAGTACATGTTATGCGGCAAAAGGTGGTGTAGCAGAGCGTGCGAGTGTGGTGCAGCTATAGTGTGGGCTGTGGGCTCTCGTTCTCTTCTTTCCTTCTCTTCTTACACGCGCTGCCTTTACTCTTTTGTCGCATTATAGTATAGCGTTTCACGTCGTCTCCTTTTCGTTTTTTTTCTTCTTACCTTTTGTTAAGATTATATTGTTGGTATGGTCTTTTATTATTACTGCATTCGCTATGTACAAGTATCATCCACCAAAGCTGCAAAATTACTGTGGCCAGAGCTACAATATAATACCAACGCTGTACTTAGACGCACCATAGCTTATGATAGCTATCAAACGTATACATACGTAAAATCATACACTGCTGATGTAAATATACTTGCATTCAATGAAAAAATGTTTGATCGGTTCCATTTAAAAGAATACGAACGTGGGAAATGAGTGATGGATGACATTTTTCTTCAAATTTATTTATAAAGTACTAATTGAGCTGAAGATATCGATTGTTTGTATACAATACATGACTGAGGAGATTGTTGCTACTGCAAGTCAAGGATTTATTGTACGGAATTATTTTCTGTAGACATTCGTTTTTGGAGCATTGTAACTTCATTACTCTGCAATCAGAGAAAGAAAATAACTTCAGTTTAAAAAGAGAACTTTCGACGTACGTTGTTTGATCATCAAGTGCAGGTTTTCAACGCTCTATATCATTCAAGGGCTTTGAAAATATTCAGCCAGATTGAAGAGTTATTTTACTGAGTTAATAATATATTTGAGAATCGTCAATCGTGAAAACATAATCATAGCGTCAACTGAAGCGTCGATCAGCAATGCCGGCGTAGTAGTACACGTTACGTCTCGCGTCAGTGCACGAAAAATTAACACAATCGCTCCTGATTCGAAAGAAATGTGATCTTTTTCAGATTGATTGTTTCTATTTGGATAATTTTTTTGAGCATCCATAATGCAATACTGTGTGTATGTACATACGTAATACTATACACTCCATCAAAATAGACTTAACAACTTGACAGTTTTGAGGAAATCTTGATATACCATACACATATTTTTTTCTGCACCCCGAAAGTACAATATGTTATTTATATACCTCCAGACCTCCTATTAATTGGCTAAAAAAGTGTGCTTCTACACAAAAGCATTGGCATTTGGCGCATTACTCACTCACGCTCACGCGCGCGCGCAGCACACATACTTACTATTACTTACACACTCGCAACTTTTTGGAATATGCTGACATTGCTGACGAGACCTATATATGTACATACACGTACCAATATATCCTACAATAGAGAAGAGAAAAGGTATGTACGAGCATCCCCACGCAGCATCTTTCATAACAATGAGGTGAATAATATTGTATACAACTTGCGATGATGAGTCACAAGTACCGCATACCAAAAGAACGTTGTACCAAAAGTTTTGGTCCAAAACGTTAAAAAGACGAGCGAAACATCGGGAAAAAAAAAAAAAAACTTGACGAAAAAATAGAGTAAAAAGGGGCTTACGGTCGGTTATCCCCGGGCGCGGCTGGCTCGCCGGCTCGGCCGGTCGGGTCCTCGGGCTCCAGGTCAGGATAATCGGGGCCCTCGGCTTTTTGATACCCTTCCCTGCATCAGTCTGCTGCTGCTGGCGTTGTTGTTGTTGTTGTTGTTGCCGGCGCCGGTACTGCGGCCTGCAGCCGACGCCGCTATCATAAGTATTTTTACGATCTTCCTGCTCCCCCCGCGAGGCCCCGACAGCAGCAACACCTCCTTCACCGGTGCCACCGCGGTCGTCGCCTCCACCCGGATCGGCTCCTCGGAGCTCCGTTTCTCAGACGTGCGCACTTTTGCCGCGCACAAGCTTACTACGCGTAACTTATACTACGCTTTACATAGTATTCTATACACTGCGCGCACATCGCGTTAATTCTGTTTCTGCAGATGGATATAAGAATAAGCTGCACAAGTGGCCAAACTCCCCGAAGGAGTTCATGCGTCAGGACTGTCAGGAGTTTGGCTCCTTTTTCTGTGTTTTGTTGTGCTTTACTTTCAATGGACCAACGCTGCTTCTCCTTCTTCAGAACAGAACAGACTCAGTGTCAACAGACTGTTCTGCAATCTGCATGTATGTATTTCTACTTATGTGACTTATGTCCCACACTCCCAGTACTCCCACCACTCCCACCACCACCACAGCTACCTCGATCCGCTCCTACAACTCGGATGATGTGACAAGGATGCACATTGCACACCTATCACACCGGCGATGAGCGAGATAATTAGTCATTATTCCGCGAGTTTGTTCAAACATATAATAAAGTTGCGTTCAAACAACGCTTAAAGTAAACACGATCGGTGGTTGTCGTGTATTAGCTAGAGAGCGTAAATTAAACATACAACCCGGTCAACACTCAACACTGCACCACTGCAGCACACCATAAACGGCAGCTGATTAAACAAAAAATGGAGCGCGCGAAATTATAATATAGTGATCCTCTGCAGAGAGTGATGGGTAATTCACTTATATGGCGCCATGTTGAAAATGTAATTGTACACTGGACTGTACCGTCAGATCACCATGTTAAAATTGTTTGGTTATGGTAACCTGACGGTAATTCTGCTGCAGTTGAGAGCACCTAGCTGTTATTTCTAAATGGTGCATTAATTGGTGCATAGCTCAACATGGCGGAAAAACGCAGGCATGCATAAGTACATTGCATATATATACACCATGTAAGGGTTGCATGATACAATATCTATTGGCGCAGCCACGCAGCCAATCAGAAACTCGCGGACACACATTTCTTTCACTCCCTGGAGA
>JAPYYV010005708.1:0-10791 GCA_030522625.1 Copidosoma aretas | reverse complement strand
TGTCTCAAATAAATACGCTAACCCAAAAAAAAATTGGGTCAAGTATCACGTAAAAATGAACGAATAACTACGTGATTTGAGGGGGAGCTGTGGCGTGCTGAGAGGAAGCTGAGGCGGAGCAGGGGGCAGCGGGGGGGATGTTGGGACATACTTTTGTTCATACAACTATAAATTGTTACTTTGTATGAAACAATCTTACTGTTATATTTAGTATGTCATTTGATAAAGTGTTTTTAGGAATGTTTTTCAATACATTTTTCATTTCTTTCTATTTGGGATTGTATGTAACAGTTATAAATAAATCTGGTCTACCACATTTTCTCATAATTGCCATTGCATCTTAATAATCCTGTTGCATGTATCGTGATCCGCCTATATCCGTTGAAGGTAAAATAAAAAGGTTTATAATTTTATGTTCTTTTTCAAAATTTTGTGTGTTATTTGATGAACTATTGATAATATGATCTTACAAACATTGATAACATTCGATACGTAAATTAATTTAATTATTTTTAAAAAAGTTCATCCGATTACTTTCAATCATAATACAAGCATGTAAAAAAAATTTTTTTGTTAATCTTCCTGATTTTAATAAGGGATGCTTAAATAAAAATGAGAAAATTTGTAAAAAGAATATTCCAAAAAACTTTAGTGATATCGCATCTATAAAATAATGGTTATCCACAATATAGAAGAAGAAATAATATTTTGGATCAAAATATATATATAATAAAGAATAGCAATGAACAAAATTTAGTGGATAATTCAATGGTTGTACCGTACAATAAATTTTTATTGATTAAATATAATTAGCATATAAATGTTGAGTACTGTGCATCAATACAAAGTATAAAATACATATATAATTATATTCATATAGGAAACGATAGAGAATTTTGTAAAATACAAAAAGAATCAAACGCTGAAAATGAAGTTTACGATGAAATTAAACAGTATTTTGATGCACGTCATTTAGGTCCAATGGAAACAGCATGGCGCTTACAAGAATATCCTATTTGCGGTAGGAGCTATTGCGTAGTTAATTTGCCCATTCATCTTGAAGATAAACAAAAAATAGTATTTAAGGAAAAAAATTTCTGAATCTGTAGATAATTATAAAACATAACTAAAAGAATGGTTTGAAATAAATAAAATGAATGATTTTGCTAAAAATTTTAAGTACATAAACATTCCTGAATATTATATTTTCAATGAAGCAAAAAAACAATGGGAAAAACGACGACGTTCTAGGAAACATAATGCAATCAGTAGATTAAATGTAATTTCTCCAAAAGACCAGGAAAGATTTTTTTTGAAATTAACAGTAAATAAAAAAAAAAGGTTGTGCTTTATTTTAAGATATAAAAACAAATGATGGAAGATTATACAGCAGTTTTAAAGAAACAGCAATAAGTATAGGTCTTATCGAACATGATTTAGAAATCTTAAACATAAGATCAACTGTCCTTTGCTCTTAATCGGTCGTTTTTTTCCATGCCGGGAAAATTTTTTGTTAGAACCACACTTCTTGGTCCATAACCACGTTTTTAACTTCCAATGCATCCACTTTGAATTGTAACAGATCTGTTTTTATCTGTTATTCATTTTCAAAAATCAATATTTTCCCTTTTTATTTGTTTATTTACAATATATTTATTGTACTTTATTCAACTAAGTCTTTCTGCACAGGTTTTCTGAATTTAATATGATAGGCGCCTTAAACAGCGTCATTAGATAATTTGAGACAGTTAATTCTGAGTTTGCCTACTGTTACACCTCCTGTTTTATTTTAGATTCACCTATCGCCCATTTTTTAGACAAATAAACTTGAAAGTACCAGGCTCTATGGACACCCTTGTCTTTTTTTTCATAGTTTTTAATATATCTGTCAGCCCCTGGCCGTAATAAACTGCTTTTGTTGTATATGTTTCGATTCTTTTGAACAGTTTTGTTATTTTTTTACTTATTTCTCTTAAAGTTTCGCTTTTAATTAAAGTATTTGGTAGAAAAATATGGTATCTTGTTCTTTCTTTTGTTCTGATAGCAGCCTAACTCTCTTTTATTATTTTTTACTTCTCTACCGATTTTTATTACATTTTTAGCTAATATAATTTCTTACATCTTGTATGTTACATTTAAAAGCCACTCCCCCGTAGTTTTAAAGTACTTCAACTCCTTCCTTGCCTAGTGAATTTGATAGATCCATGCCCACGCTCCAATAATATGTGTTTTAGTCTATAAGCTATAAAGTTTGTTTGTCAAATTAATAGTCCATATTATTTGAAGATTCTTGAAACAGTTTTCCATAATTTTGTCTTCTCCTGTGTCTTTTCTATTTTTTTTTCTGCAAGACATTTTTTTTTCAATGATGGATATATTCTTGGAAAAAATTACGCTATTAAGCACAATAAAGCAAATTCTTAGCGTAAATAATGCCGAGAAAAGCTCTGAAACCTTCAAGAGTAGTATTTTTTGTGTAGGTATTTGAATGCATCAGCAGAAAAGCATGTCTTATCGCTAATTCCAGAATTTTTTCATATAATCATAAATTTTTGGTGTACGATTATGAATATCGTTATTCTATTTATTATTATTATTAACTAGATAATCAATTTTCATATAAGTTGGTTTTTCATGTAGATATTAATATACTTATGAGAAAGTAATAGTGTTGTCAAAATTTATTACGAAAGGAAAAACATGTTTGGGGGGTGAGCTGGGGGGAGAGATAGAAGGGAGTCTGGTGGTGAGCTAAGGGGGAGCAGAAGGGAGCCAGCTCAAATTATTTAAGGTCATATTTCTCGGTAAAAAATAACGAATTAGACCTTATTGTGGGGGGGGAGCGGGGGGTAGTTGGGAGAGTGAGTGGGAGCTAGTACTAACCCTTAAATCATACAACTATATAATATAGGAATATATACATACTAGTGGGGCTTTGCTTCCCTGCGTGTTCTGCGCGCAACCTACAAATTTTTTATGTTTATAAAATAAATTATTTTAATAATCATCATAGGAGATCATAAAATATCTTACTAGATGTGCAATTTTCGCTCAATTATTGTAAAAGCTTAAAATATATGTATTATTTAATGAAAAAATTAATAACGGAATAAAATTCTGATATTTGTTTATGTATAACTATTAAAATTTTTTTTAATACTATGTTGAAATAGTAAAGAAAAAGAACCTGTTATTTTAAAATAAATAGAAAAGGGAAAATAAAAAAAACGGGACTGTCGCGGGACTGTCAGTAGAAATTATACTTCTTTGCTATGATAATATTTAATTTAAAAAATAAAAAAAATGATTACATTAATTAAATAAGAAAATGTCAAGAACAATTTTTTTTCGTAAATGAAAAATGTATGATTTTTATCAGTTAATATTATAAGAGGATAAAAAGAAATATAAACACACACATTCATTTTTATTTAGACTATTCATCGGCCAGTACCGTGGTACGTCTGGTTTTCTTTCTCTGTCTCACTCTCTACGCAGGCATACACGTACATATGCATGTAATAATGCAAAAACTAGTGGCTAGGGGTCCGCTTAGCTTTTTAGCAGACTCGACTGACTCATTGACTGCGACTGTACTATACCTATACCATACACACAGTACACGCACACTATATACATAAACGCAGCGGCAGCACACAGTGGACAGCTGTATCTCTCTCTTTTCCTCTCACTCCTTCTGCTTCGGCTCTCATCTCGCTTCGGCTTGCTCCGCTGTCCCACCCCCTTTACTCCCCTGTTCTCTCGTCCTCTTTACCTCTCTCACTCGCTCTACCTATAGCGCGAGAAATCGGGCGGCGGAGTGGGAATCCTACATTACCGTCGTTTTTTCCCAGTTAGGTGCAGCCGCCAGACCCGACGTAAGAGCATAGCTTTAAAAATGATTGCTTGGTCTACGACTTCAGACACATACACAGACGTGTTATATTGTCATTTCAGATAAAAAATAATCGAATTGAACTTAGCACATACTACCGAGTGCATTTATATAGAACGCATGCAGACCATTTTTTCGGGTTAACTCGCTCGCTCGTGTTTTAAAAAAATTACCGATCACTTTAGGTACTTATAGAACAACGATTAAGCCGCACGAAAGTAAAAGTATAGATATGGGTATAGTTGAGCTATAGCCAGCACTGTTGGTAGCCTGAAATGGCGAACTTATATGATTACAATTAATATATTAAACGTACTTTTGAGTGGGCATGAAGAAAAATAGTATACGAGACACGGCGAGAAATATGGGATACCCAAGTATGCAGCATATGAAGCCTTGGCTTCGCCTCGGCTCCAGATACTACACACACGAAAATCCAACTTTCCAGCCTTGTGTCGTATTCCATTTTACCATGGCTTGGACAGGAATTGCTTCTGTTTTACTTTCGAAGAGAATTACTACTTACAGACATTTTAGAGGTCCTTTAGATTTAAGTAATATAGAGAGTTCGTTCCTCCAGTTTGAATCAGATTAACAAAAGTTAGGTAAGTAGAAATAATATTTTGGGACGAAGCTTCTATGTTTCTAAGAAAGGCATTAGAAATAGTTGATAGAACTTTGAGAGATTTGTCTGATGATTAAAATCTTTTCGGGAATATTTTAATAATTTTGGGTAGTGACTTACGTCAAATTCTTTCAGTAGTCAAAAACGGGAACAGGATTAATATCATTCAAGAAACCATAAAATATTCTAGTCTTTGGCAATAATTTTATATTTTTACAGAAACATTAATATACGTTTACTAGGTAAAAAAGTCTCGTCGTTATTATTCCACATAAGAGAAGGAAGAATTAAGAGTTTTCAAATTCCGCGAGAGCTAAAAACAAATGATGTATGTTCTTAAGTTTTTAATAACATAAATGAGTCTACATCAAGTACTGCTATATCAACATCCAATAATAAATACTCACATTTTTCTAACAAAAAAATTTTAAGTAATGTGCCACAAAAGTTAGTAAAGTATTACAGTATTGATCATCCGACTTACAAAGGAGTAGATGAAACAGATAAAAATATTTATTTTAAAAAATAAGCGAATCCATTATTTTATGATAAGAACTGAGGTGAAACTCTTAACGTTCTATATTACTGAAAATATGTCAACTATTAATTTTATTCAGTAATATCATCATGAAAAACAAATCTTATTAATGTCAATCATGTAAACTGTAATTTGCAAGTGAAGAATAATTTTTGGGACGTGAAAAAATGCATAAAATTTTTTTGTTTGTTGTGTCTTATGTAAAATTATTATAATAGAAAAAGAAATTATTCACGTTTAATCAATGTAAGAGGATAGAAAAAAATTTGAATGTACAAAATGTGATAGTTTTTCCAACATAAATCATCACTTACAAAGGCATATAAAATACCATGAGAAAAACATTAGAAAAAAAGTTGTCAAAATTGTGGTAAATGTTACATAAGAGCAGAACACTTGAAAAGACATCTGAAAGTATGTAATACAAATACAAATTTATAATTTATCTCAACATGATAATTATGTATGTTACTTTTATTGCATTTTATACTGGAATTTGGCAAACTTATTTCTACAGCAGCTCATTCCTAACTTAATTAAGTATACATAGGACCAAATTTAATATATCATATAGTTCTATGGGTTTCGAGAAAATATTCGCCCTTCACCCTCTTTAAAACATAATATTTTTTTCTTTATTGTTATTGAAGGAACAGATGCGTTGGGTAGGGGATGAATAGAAATAATTTTTATGCCACCACTAGCCTTGAAACCATACAAATTTATAATATAGGAAGATATTTAAATTTTATGAGGTTTGAGGGTTAAATTTTTCAATGACATTAGAATTGGACTTAAATTGTATACTTTATTTAAACTCTAAAACCAAAAGTTTATAGAAAGTGTAAGTTAATAGTTTATATCTAAGAAAGTAATAGTGTAGTTAAAATTTACGAAGGAACAAAAAATAAGTTTGGGGGGAGCTGGGGTGGAGGAGGGTGGGGAGCTTGGGAGAAGCGAGGGGGGGGGGCGAGAGGAACTACCTTATCTTTTTGTACCATGGATATATGTTACATTGTTTAATCAATACATTGAGAAACTAACATTTTCATGGCCTAACATGGTTTATGCAACATTGCAAATTTTGGTAATTTTTAGACTTAGAGTTATTTTTAAGCACCATCTAATTTGCGAAGCCATAAGCATTTTTATTATTGATTTATGTTTTCCCATGTCCAAAGTTGTTGTATAACTACAGAAGCGATAGATCTTTTTTGTTGCTTCATATCCTTAAATATTCAGTATGTGATACTGAACAGGAACTGGGGTCTGATGGCGATCATTCTCGATACATGGCAAAAGTAAACTTTTTTTCGATAATCTCTAGACTTTGCATGCGCATTGCTGTTCATTTTATAGGTACTATCGCAAAAATTGTAGGATTTACCACATATCAAATGATCGCGATAAGACCCCTTGACTTCAATCAGTCAAGTCAACGTATCGATAAAATATACAGGGTAGGAAGTATATCTTTATGAACACTGGACTAAGAATTTGAAACGGACCTATCATATAGAGTTCGTGATCTAGTCAGGTCGCCCCAACGACTTGTAGTTGTAGTTTCATTGGGTTTGTTTCTTTGGTGCTTAGTCAGTCGGTAAGTCGGTATGCATATATATATTTTCGTACCAGCGGCCGTAAAACGGAACGCGTCGTCGTCTTGGAATGCCGCTTTCCGGTCCTCTAGGTACGAAAAATAGTATACACACCTCGTTCGGAGGTTAAGAAATGTCCTAGATTTTACGTTAACCACCCTCGGCTTCGCCTCGGGCGTTTATTCACGTGAAATCTGCGACATTCGTAACCTCGCTCACTCGGTGCGTAATCTACTAATATATATATATATGCTAGTGAACTACCTTCACGAAATCTTACAGACCGAACTCTATAAACTTCAATCCTCTTATATTTGGAGGGATACTACTCAGCAGTTTTTTCACACGCCTATATTATGATTGAAAGTAATAGAATGAACTTTTTTCAGATAAAATTAAAAAATTTTACATATTGAATGTTTACAAGGACTTTTGGATCATATAATGAACAGTTCTTAAAATATTTCTGATGATTATTAAAAAGAAGGAAAAATTGATAGCCTCTTTATTTGGCCATCAACTTGTGTTGGTGACTCTAGATATATGCAACAGCATTATCAAGATGCTATGGCAATAATGAGAAAATTTGGAAAAACCTGATTTGCTCATAACTATAACTTGTAATCCAAAATGGAGAGAGCTGAAAAAGATATTAAAAAATTTTCCAAAAAATGCAACTCTAAATGACATTCCTAAGATTACTATTAGATTATTGAACACAAAATTAAAGGTGATTTTGGATACATTTTACATAAAGATATTTTTGGCAAAGTTACTTCATACGTTTACACAATAGAATTTCAAAAACGTGGCTTGCCTCATGCACATCTCTTGATAACATTACATTAAAGTAGTAAGCTATTGTGAGCAAAACATATTGATAAATATATATTAGCTGAAATTTCACTCCAAAATAGAAAATTACAAAGGTTACTTATTAAACATATGTTTCATAGGCCTCATTCAGAAAATACACCTTGTTTTGATAAAAATAAAGAAAAACAATTTCAGAAAAAAATTCTCATTGCAAACAACATTCACAAAAAATGGATATCCAGAGTATAAAAGATTTAACAATGTCAATGAAAACCATACTTATAGAATAAAAAACAGTAATGTTAGGATTCCCGTGGATGATTCTATGGTTGAACCTCATGATGATTTTTTGTTAATGAAGTATAATTGTCACATAAACGTTGAATGTTGTGCATCAATCCAAAGCATTATATAAATTTTTGATTTCATTCACAAGGGTTCTGATAGAGCATTTGTAAACTGATAAAAGAAAATAATGATAGTGATATACTTGATGGAATTTCGCAATACTCAGATGCTCGTTGTTTAAGTATAATGGAAGCAGCATGGCGAATTAACAAATACCCTTTTTGCTGTCGAAGCCATACAGTATTTTATTCACCTGTTCATATAGAAAATAAACAAAGAATAATTTCTGATAAAAAAAAAATTGATAAAGCTCTATTTAATTGGAAAACGCCATTAACAGCTTGGTTTGAATTGAATCAAGAATATGGTATTGCTCAATCTATAAAATATGTTAACATTCCAAAATATATAATAAGCAATCTAAAAGTTGCGTAAAACGTAAATATAATAAAAAATGTTCCAATTGGTAGATTAAATGTTGTTTCTCCAAAAGATCGAGAAAGATTTTATTTGAAGCTTATAATAAACAAAGACAAGGAAAAAATATCGTTTAATAATTTCAAAACATATTATACGTCATGATACTTTTAAATAAACTGCTATTAACATGGGGCTAGTGGATCATGATTCTCACATTTAAAAAATTTTTGAAAGATCTTGTACAGTCATGTTACTATTTCCACTACGAAATTTTTTCACATGGTTAATAATGTCAGAAAATGTTTAAATGAATATGATTAAGTATAAATTTAAAAAACATTTCATGGAATATTTTTCTGGAAACGGTGATGATAATGCTCTTTGACACCTACACAAGGTTTTTAATTATGATAATTTATCATGCAAAGACTTACTGGCTTACCTGAACCTAAAACCGTAAGGTCAGAAGTTAATGACAATAAGAATAAAATCGTTTTTAAAAGAAAACTATTTAAAACGTTTTTCTATCAACTAAATCAAGATGAAAGATATATTTTTCAAGAAATTGTAGATTCTAATAAAAAAATTTTTTTCGTTGACGGTCCAATGGGGTCAGGTAAAACATTTTTGTACGAAACATTGATTCATTATTTTCTTCCAATAGACAAAAAAATTTTATCTATTGCATGGACGGGAATAGCCTCCATTTTACTTCCGAAAGGAATGACAAGTCATAGAACTTTTAGATTACCCTTGGATTTGGATATTATTGAAAGTGTTATCTTAGAATTAGAATAAGATAAAAAAAAATTCAGTAAAGCCGATTTTATTATATGGGATGAAGCTTCAATGATACCTAAAAAAGCGTTAGGAATTTTTGACCATACTTAACGTGATGTATCAAAAAATACTAATATTCCATTTAGTGGTAAAATAATAATTTTGGGTGGTGATTTTCGTTCGATTCTTCCCATTGTTAAAAATGGAAATAAAATTACTGTAGTAGAAAAAACTATAAAATTTTCAAATCTGTGGCCTTTATTCAAAATTTAAAAACTTAAAACTAATATGCGTTTGGTCGATATAAAGTTTTGACCTTTACTATTAAAAATAGGAGAAGGAAAAATTAAATCTTTCAAAATTTCAAGAAATGGGAAAATAAAGATGTTTGTTCAAAAATTTTCAGTAATAATAATCATTCTTCAGTAAATAATGTAATCTTAACATTCCTCAAAGAATTTACGAATTCTTTAAACAATAAAATTTCAAGTGCAATGCTGAGAACAGCTGTGACTTGTTATAATGTAGATCATGCGACTTACGATGGGAGTTGATGAAAGTGATCATAATATATACATAAATTTTCCGATGGAATATTTAAATTCTGTAAGGGAAGGTATTTCTCCTTACCAATTATATTTGAAAATAAATGCCATTGCGATGTTGATTATAAATCTGTGTATTAAAGAAGGATTGTATAACATAACAAGACTCAGAATGACTTAATTATTTTAATACGACATTGAAGCTGAAATTATCACAGGTGAGAAAATTAAGGATAGAGTATTCATTCCAAGAATAACATTAAATATCAGCACTTCATCCTCTTTGCCTTTTGTTTTATATAGGAAACAATTTTCCTTGCGATTAGCTTTTTTTATGACTGTCAATAAGTCACAAGGTCAAAGCTTTTATGGATTAGGTTTATACTCAAAATAGCCACTATTTTCTCATGGTCAATTATATGTTGCATTATCTAGATGTAAAAATGCTGAGTGTATTGTTGTACATAATGAGTTAGATAATTAGTCGGATATAGAAAATACAGTATGGGATGAAATTTTCCAACCATATAAAATGATGAAATATTCATATGTCTTTGTTAAATCATTATACCATTTGAAACAATAATAGCACTGTAATGTTTATTATACTTTACAAGTAAAAAAAAGATTTAACATACACATGTAGACATTTACACATGGAATGCAAAGCAAGTCTACCTCCACGTGGTGCATTCTAGGTACAGCAAAATTACTTGCAACATTACATGTTTTTTGCATTATATTAAAAGAAAAATGAAAGTAACGTTCCATCATTTTTTGGAGAGACTGTTGTGAAGGTGCTTTATCGTATATTCAAACAGCCTTAAAAAACCTCCAAGGTATCTTTACATAGAGCATGAGTAACGCATCGTAAATATTCTGGGGGAGGGGGGGCTGAGGGGGTACGCGGGTAAGTTATGTGGGTGGGCTGTAGGAGGGCAGTAAAAGGAGTGGGCATATTCAAAATATGGGGGGGCCATGGGGGGGGGGAATAGTTTTTAATAACGGAGAAAACTATATAATTTTCCCTTCTTTTGTGGGGAAGCAGTGGAGGGACCGTGGGCGGGCTGTGGGGGACGGAAGCAGATAAAAAAATGTAGGAAGTCGTGGTAGGGCTAGTTATACTTAAAAAATAGATAAAAATCAGCTTATTTCTACCCTTATTTATGCATAGTTACAAATAGCCGTAAATAAAATGTTGGGAGGGGGGGGCGTGGGAGGTCAAG
>JAPYYV010005706.1:0-15092 GCA_030522625.1 Copidosoma aretas | reverse complement strand
TAATCAACTTACATTCAACAAATTGTAAGTAAATTATACAAAAGTAGATCATGTAAATGATGATCAAGAAATAAATCTCCTTCAGTATTCGTAACTACTAAAGACAATTTGCACGGAAATCTGATGAGTCTTCCGTGGTCGAATAGTAAGCATGCTTGTGTCGCGTGCGGGAACTCTATGGTCAAGGGTTCGAATACAACTCGCTGCGTTTTTTGAAGAAATCTACTCTGGTGACATAATTTTTTTTTTTTTTTTTAATAATTTATATTCGAATTAGATTCGGAAAGTGTACTTTTGGTAAACTTAAAGAATGACTTAGTATGTAAAATGCTCTTGACGAACTAAAATCGAATTTGATGCAGTGAATTAGGCCTCATTCAAAAAAAATGTTTTAAGAGTACTTGAGTGATAATTTCCGAATTTCGAGGCGAATTCGCTTACGAACGGCACGAATTCGAAATAAATACTTCTGGTACTGTGTGTGCCGTCTGGGACGTGCTGTACATATACTGTGCATACGACTGTTGGACGTGTCATCTGTCCTTCTCATGCTTACGTGAAAACATAACTTTTAGTAGTTTTTAGTTAGCTTATTAATTTATTTCAATCTCATAGGGATCCTCCGAGCATTTTTAAAAGTTATTTTGAATAAGTGGATATTCTTTTATCTCTGAAAAAAGTTTGGTTGCAATATCATTGATAATACGCGAGATGTACGAGTTTCAAAGCTCAAAAAGTGCTGTTTCTCATAAGGTCGCGTGTTAAAATACGTTACAGTAAAACATTAATTTTTCGGCTTCGGGGAACCCTCATGCCTCCAAATTTTGACAGTGTTCTTTTAGAGGTTCGGTTTACACGCGAATCGATTTTTGTCTCGTTTTCATTGTTATTTCTGTTACCGATAGAACTCCCATAAGGTGACGTCGCAGTTGATTCTTCCCCACCAAGACGCCACACAGTGGAAGATTTTCGATTTTTTCGTAAAACAATCAACTGTGATCGAGCGGAACATCCTATTATATTAATTTCTTTTCGAAGATAATGATAATGTGCTGTTTAATAGAGGAAAACTATTCCCAAAGCATGGCAAATTTTTTGAGGTTAGAAAATTCATTGTTTATTGATTTTTTGAAAATTCCATTCCAATCTGAGTAAAATTCCATTCCTCTCTATTTATTCTAACCTATTATTATTCGTGATTGAAAAAAATTATACACAGCGTATTATTTTTACTGGGTTTTATGAGACATATCCTCAAAAATGCCTTATAAGACCCATTTTTTGAGGTTTTCTAGAAGATTTTGGATACAAAGACGACCACAAAGTTAAATTAAAAGCTACGGTAAAATATGCTCAGGAATTGTACTTGTGACTACTTTCGGCCATCATGACCTAAAAAAAATGAAGAATATTTTTTTTTAAACTATTTTACTTTTTTAAATAATAAGGTTAAGCGAAACATGCCTAATAATGATTTTTCTTTGATAAACAGAATCTTGAGTCCCTGAGTGCAGAATCATTAGCCAGTTAATACAAAAGATGTTTTTAGGTTAGCAAAATGATAAAAATCATCAATTTAAAAAAAAATCCATTCCAATCAGAAAAAGTTTAATCTATAAAAAAGAATCCTTTTTATTTCTCCTTACCCATCAATAACCTTCGTAAGAAGGGATCAAACTAGAAAATTTAGACGATTCTCTATATATTTCACGACATATAACCTCCAAACAGCTTTAAACAAGCGATTTTTAGGTTTTCTTGTAGATTTTTGATAGAAGAAATCTGGCAGAACTAAATTAAAGATAAGTTATGATAAAATATGCCGAAGTATTGCAAATATGATAAGGTTGGGTTCCTATAACCTCAGAAAACTGTGCAAATTTTCCATTTCAACAAAAAAAAAACTGTATTTCTAATAATTCATTAATATTCTAATTAAAGAAATAATGTAAAACTGGACACAGCGCGGAATTTCATTTAGGTTTTATGACACATAACCTTAAAAAAGCTATGCATTAACTATTTTTAATCTTGTTTTAAAGTCTTTTACTGAGAAAAATTACAGAATTATTATAAGAATTCTTATAGATTTTTCGGAAAGTTGATGGTTATTGTTAATTTTCTGTACTAGAAAAATCTTTTGAGTTCACCAGCTAATATTTCTGTACTCAGGACCAGAAATTCTGTCCGTTAAAGAAAAAGCATTAGTTAGGCATGTTTTGTTTAATCTCATTATTTAGAAATGTAAAATAGTTAAGAAAAAAAATATTTCTCATGTTTATTTAGGTTATGATGACCAAAAGAAATCAACAGTGAAATTCTTAACAATACTTTACCTTATCTTTTTTAATTTAACTTTGTGGGCGATTATTTATCTAAAATCTTGAAGAAAATCTATTAAATGGGACATATAAGGCTTTTTTAAAGTTATGTGTCATAAAACCTTGTAAAAATGTTATGCTATGTGATGAATTTTTTTTTTAAATTGAGAATATTGACAGGTTAGAAGAAATAGAGAGGATTCCATTTGTTAGACCGGAATTACTTAGATTGGAATGGAATTTTCAAAAAATCAATAAAATTTATGAATTTACTAACCTCAAAAATTTTTTTAATACTTTTTGAATAAATTTCCTCTATTTTACAGCACATTACCATTATTTTCGAGAAGGGATTATTATTATTATTATAGGATGTTTCGTTCGATCACTGTTGATTGTTTTACGAAAAAATCGAAGATCTCCCACTGTGCGTTACACAGCACAGCTGTCCAACACGCCTGTCCTGCTCAAAGCATGGTTCTCAATCTCAAGCTTTGAAAACCTTGACATTTTGAATAACAGTCAACATTTGTATTATTTCTTACAGAGTACAAAATTTACTTAAGTGATTAACCTACAACTTTTTATCCGATAGTTTAAATCTTTCTTCTGTTTGGAGTAGTGCAGAGCAGTTGCAGCTATTTTCAGGATAAACAATATAGTACAGTGCACGCTTCTTTATTAAAAACATAGCCTTAAGATTGACAAAATAGCTATTCAGCCATTAAATATATAAATACGAAAAAAAATTTCATCACATGATCACCTAATTATTCACATATTCAATTAGTACGTTATTGATACAGAGGTTATCCGGTGCTCACGTGAAAATAACGTAAGATTGGATAAGTGGCCAGCTTGCATACAGAAAGCGAACCAAGCTATACGGATCATTCTACCAAAAATGGCATATTTCAGAGGCTGAAATGGATAAAGACTGAAAAGGAATATATAATTTTTCTAATATTTTTTTTGTGTTGTTTGTGATCAAAGTAACTAAAAATTTTTGGGGCGTCAATGTCAAATTTATAAGATTTTGATTATGCAACTTTAAAGGCATCCCAGTCTTGGATGCAATATTTTTTGGCTCCGAAAAGTGCATGAAAATATTGCTTACGCCAATAACTTTTGAATTATATGCCTCCAAAAATTTGACTGTTATCTATTTCCGTTTTAACTCATAACTTTTGAAATCGGTGGTTGACCTAAAGGCCCTTAAAAGTTAATCTGTTAAGAAATGCATGACCTTTAACTTGATTACTTGATCGTCGAGAAATGACTAGTTATTTCATAGTTATCTAAGAAAGAATGTGTCCTTCGAAGCATTGTATATATATATTCATATATATACGTATACCTATATAATATAGTTATTTGTATGGGGCATTCCACATAATCCCCCTACAGCCCCTTCACCGCCCCTTCACAGCCGACACACAGGCCCTCCACAAATAAGGAAATTCTCCTGTTTTCTCCGTTATTCGTACTTAAAATATGTTTCACCCAACCCCCCATCACCCTAGCCCCCCTCCATCCCCCCACACGATTTTCTGAACGGCCCCCGCCCCTACTGCCCCCCACCGACTCCCTTATATTCTTTTCATAATGTATCAATACAATCATCATAAAAATTTATGAAACTTCTTGAATCATATTTCTAAATTATTAAATTATTTTTATACAACAATCATACCTAAAGTTCTAATACATATACTTTTTCATGTATTTGTATTTAAAAAATTCATACACTACACTTCTTATTACATCAAATTATTTAAATAACAATAAATTAAAAAAACCTTATATTCAAAAAATTTTTGAGCTGCATATTTATATTATCTGATTTTTTTATCTATATATTCAATTACCTAAATAAAAATGAATTTACTTAAAACATTATATTTCAAAAATGTTGAAATACATATTCATATGTTCTTATCTTTTTAACTATTTTTCCACACCTCCAAAGAGGCAAATAGATGGACTTGATACATACAAATAATGAATAGTTACATTTACTTGTGATTGTTAATACTCAATAATATGATCATAAATTATTTTATCAATTTCACACTTATTTATTTGTAAGTATAAAATTCTAAATGTAAACTACGTAGCTTAAGTAATTAACCAAAGTAGGGTAAATATTACAGAAAAACAACACAGGTATCAAAAAAACTCAAAACGATAGTATCAAAAGAGAAAAAATATTAAAAAAATTTTTGAACAGGATTTTAGAAGAGTTGATTAAATAATAAAGATTACAGGTAAACTCAATGACTGCTCGATAAAAAAAAAGAAATGGAGAACAAAAATTAAATTTAAGAATTAAAAATAAAAGTTAAAATAAATTATTAGAGATAAAATAATTGAATAAGCCGATGAAAAACTGAGTAAAGTATCGTAAAGAAAATATTTGATGAGTTTTCGAAAGTGATTGGAAATTCGAGCCGAAAAAAAAGGATGTGATTAAATAAAGTGACATTAGAGAATCGTTTTAAAAGTTTGTTAGGAGACAAAAATGAGGCATGTTAAATGGAAAACGAAAAAAGGAGTGGAGGAATCAACAGCAAAGTCAAGGAAGATTTCGACAAGGATATATAGACTATTGAATTCTTAGGAAGTCCTAGGGGGGAAAAAAAAACAGAAAAACCAGAGAAGATAAAGGAATTGTAGGGGAATATTTCAAAAATTTTGCCACCATTTGAATGATTGAATGAACGACGATGCTTAATGTGCTATGGACAGAAACATAAATTATTGAAGGGTGACAAATAGCAAAAATCCATCTGAATCACCCGGCAGGGGAGGTATGAGAGAACGTTACAAAACTACACGAGAGTTGAGTTATTAAATAAAGAATACAAGATATTAGCAATTATAATTGCTGAAAGAGTATAAAAAAAGCTAGCTTTATAGCAAATAGAAGAAAAAAGCGACCATATTTATGTAATAAATAGTTTGATTGAAAATAAACTAAAGGAAGGAGATAAATTATATGCTGTCTTTGTAGACGTCAAAACAGCAATTGATACAATTAATAGAGAAATGATCTGGATGTATTTAGACAGAATATGGTTAAGTATAGGAAACATAAAAATGAAATGTTGTATTAGATACTGTAAATACTATAAGTATTATTTTAAGGAGGCTCACACATAATATATAGCTCATATTATGAATACGTTATTATAATTATTTATTAGAAGTTATTACAAGTTTTATTTAAACTGACAATAATATACCTAATGTTAAAAATCGTGCAATTTTCATCATACAATTTTGTTGTCAAATTTTTCTGATACCGAGGATTGAACAAAAATTCAACAAATTAACTTAATCTCTTCCATTTTACATGTTATTTTTAGATTTTTAGGCTTATTCTCTTCTTTGAACAAATTCATTAGGAGTCACCGACATAAAATTTGCAAATACTTCAATAGAAACGAATTTGTATGTGTGCATTTTTAGTTATCTACGTGTGTACGCATGAGAGTTATGATATGGATTTTCGGGGATATATACATATATCATATCTTAAATGGAAAGCCAGAAAAAAAAATTTCATGCTTTTCCAAGGAGGCAGCAGTATTTAGACTTGCATATATGTATTATGTACATACTATAGTATACGAATTATTTAATATGACGACAAAGTATAATATTTTTCCAACTATGGCTATATTTCAATTACATCCAAGAGAAAATTTAAAAAAAATTATTACGTACATGCACAAATTATTAAAATAAAAATTCCTTGGGAGGGCCGTGTATGAACATGTTTTATTCATATATCTCTGTTACGATGACAGAGCAGTGGCGTGCGCTTATACCTACAAAATATATTAAATTTCTTCTACTCGCTGTTTAGGTTTATGAATCAACAATCCATGCACGCAAGAAAAGCGGAATTATGGGCCGTAACTGTCTGCTTCTTGTCTGGCTCTCTGTCTCTATGACTCTGAGGGTGCTTTTATATAGGCTGTCAGCAATGTCAGCAAGTTCGGAAAAACGTTCCGCGGCTGATTCAATTCAAACTTCCGAGCAATAATATTGATTAAATTTGTTAATAACAGTGTAATTGTTGTTTAATCTGTAGTAAAACGGTATTGCGTGAGTGCATTATGACATTGGAAACCAATCCCAGCATGAAACTTGAAAATTCATAATTAATGGTCAGTCGATAAATAGAGAGGTTATGTTGGTAGACATATAACTGTGTCGATAAAAAATAAAGTACAAGGGCTTTAACTTTTGGTACTTAAAATAGTTTCTAATATTAAAATGCACTTGCGAAATATCGTTTTACTACATATTAAAAAATAATCACCCTGTTTATAACAAATTCAATCAAAGTTGATGGTTAACAGTTTGCATTGAATCGCCCGCGGAACGTTTTGTCGAACTTGCAGACAGCTTGTGCAAATGCACTCTCACTTTTACCGTAGTTTGCGCTAGTTTTTAAAAAAAATAATATTTTTACATCACCACCCTTACCTTATACTATTATATTACACAAGTTCAATTACATCGAGATCAGTAACATATCACTTTGAAGTTTTACTTCTGCTGAGGGTCCCCCGACGTCCAATTTTTTTTGTGATTTGCACAAATTTGTACAAGTAACAGCAAGTTAAACATGAAAGCTCGTTGTGCACTGCTATGCCCTTAACTTGATACGGCACCACGTGCATGGGGCATCTTAAATGATCGTTAAATATTTTACGTCCATCAAACTGAAGGAAAAAATAATGACACGGATCGATTTAGCTTTTTTGACAATAGAATTGCAACTAGCGTGAAGAATTGATTTATTGCAAGATAATTGCTACACACCAACTGAAAGCAATACAATTAAAGACTAAAAATGTCAGCAATGGCCCCCTCAAATAAAAAAAACGACAAAAATAGGTATTATGTACCGGAAACAGAGAGTTAAAGACGTAAAATGTTTTTTTTATACATATTTGCAACAGAGAGACACAAAAAATGAGCACTGGTAGAACCAAATTGGTCGAGTATTTTTCTTTCAAATTAGATAAAACCATGGTTTCCATCTTATTTTGAAAATTCAGTATTCACTATCGCATTATTATAAAGTGCTAAAATTGGAAAATGTTATAGCTCTAGTGTCCCTTAAAGCTTGATTTGTTTTAATTTTTTGCTGTTGCTCGATGCAAAAAAAAAGATACTTCCGTAATATGGCTCTAAAAAAGTTATTTATATGGTGAGATACTACTTTTCAAACAGAATCTGCTACTTTAATAGGTGCATTACAACTTACTTAATCACGAGCCTCTGAAGTTCTTTCGAAGTTACTTTCATGAAATATATCGCCTCAGTGGCTATTTAGCCCAACCACGTATATCGCGAAGTCGACTGATTGAGTGCAAATAAGGTATGGACTTTACCGAAACAAAACAGAATACAGAAATCAATTTTGTTTCGTTACGGTTTGCAGTAACGGAAACGAAATTCATCAAAATTTAGCTTCGTTTCTTGTGGCCGAAACGAAATGTAATTACTATTGAGGAATGTATTTTGGTATCGAAACGTAAGTATGCATACTTTTGTTTCGTTTAGTTTCTTGAAGAAGAATAGGAACGTATAATTGTATCGTTTTGTTTCTTGGTAATGAAACGAAAACAAAACTATTTTCATTTCGTTCTTCAGGAACGAAACTTATATTCATGTTTGGCACAATTAGTCCTGTTACTATTTGGTTTTTGATAACGGTAACGATAGTCGGACAAATTTAGTTTCGTTCCTCCTGGTGGAAACAGAATGAATTCATTATTGAAAAACGTTTCTCTGAAACGAAGCGTAAGTCTGTATCATTTCGTCTCGTTTCTTGACGAAGAATAGAAACGTTTGTTTAATGCTTTCGTTTTGTGATAACAAAACAAATAGGAAATTAGTTATGCTTCGTTTTTCAAGAACGAGACTTACAGTGTGACCACAAGGAGGAGGTTTCGTATTTATTTTGAGGTCCCTTCGTAACTTGGTATTACTTGATGTTTTTCGAGTCGTTGATCACGTATTTTTTAGTTACCGGACCGAAACTTATAGGATAATTTGATATTAACAATTTTTTTTATAAACTATTGAAAATTTTTTTTGTTAAAAAAAATTTTGTCCATATTCTTTGGGCGGTTATAAAAAAAAATGTTAGTTTCTTTTTCGTTTACGCATTTTTTTCAAAAACAAAATTCATCAAACTCGAAAATTTTGCCTTTGTTCGATTTTTAACAGTTTATAAGTCCGGAGAAAGTTACAAAAAGTTATCTAATTAAAGGGCCAGATCGAAGAACGGGTTCCGCGCTCGGCCACTATAGACATATACATATATTATTTCTTGCTCTCCCGCTGCTCAAGTTGGATCGTCTTTGCGATTGAAAAAAAGCATCTTTGCGATATTTTTCAGACAACTTTCAGCGAGAAAGTTGGGCCGATAGGTCTCGGGAAGGTCTGTGCCGAGTTACAGATTATAATATTTAGTTGATCGTGTGATAGAAGGTGATATGTAAAAGTAAACAATGCACGGCAGATGGCAGTGTAGCGAAACAGACGCAGAACTATCAGCGGCTTTATTTTCGTTTGTTTGAATACTGATTCCCAGTACGTATGTGACGCAATGTGAGATACTTATTATTTACTTATTGTTAATTGTCAATTTAGTAATTATACGATAACCCCCTTAATATCATTACCTAATAACACTGATGAATACGATGTACCCAACACATACGCAACATTTTTCTCATGGGTGCATCCTTATCCAAGTTAACTATGAAACACTTAAAAAAAAAAACGCGTGTGGGTCTCGGGACCCGCAGAAGAAGCGAAGCTGCTTACTCTGTTATTAGCTATCTCGTGTACGTAGACACGTGTACTGTACTAGGTACTGTATGATATTAGTGCACGGAAAGAAAATCCAAGCAATTGTAGCATGAACACTGTTCACACTGTAACAGTAAGAGACACGTCATGCATAATACACGTGAATGCACGCTACAACACTGTGGATTTCAGGTGTACATTGCATTAGATGTGACGATACGAATATAGTATGGTCTGCTAGCTTGTACAGTATGACGCGCACGGGTGTAGCACGTGGAGCCCACCCGCAAAGTGTATCGTGTGTACTCACGCTGATTTAGAGCGAGAGTCATGCATCATTTGTGTGGATAGCATAATGATGCATTGGACTTAAATTATACTAGTATATCAGTATATATAGTTACACATTATCTATACATTATGAAAGTGTACATACCTATCTATGGTCAGTACACCTTAATAAAAAAAAAAAAAAAAATGTATACATTATACATTATCTATACATTACATCAAACATTGACATTATTGACAAAAATTTTTTTCAGGATTATAAAATATTATATAGGTGTCAGTGAAAAAACAAATTAAATACAAAAGTCCAAAAATCTCATGTCATTTGGATGGAAAATTAAACATTATTTCGGAACAGTTTGATTTGATAATTATGAGCTTTTATAGAATAAATATTTTTTTAGGACTCCACTACAAATTCAGGGGGCAGCAGCGAACAAAGTTTACTTGGGAAATCGCGAACACGTACCCTATTATCATGGCATAATAATATAAACAATTTTTAAAGCGAGTTCCTCGAAAATGAGTTCATCAAACATTCTATTTCTATTCTGCTCTAGAAAACAAGTTTACTTGAATCATATCGTCCTTAATTCCCCTATTAAGGAGGCTCTTCAACAATGCATAGCACTATATTCGTAAAAATGATTGTAGTCGTCTGTTGCAATTTACCAAAAAAGGGGCATCGTTTTTCACCCACACGTAGACTTAAGGATTCTATTCACATATATGTAGCACTATATTTTTTATAATTTTTATAAGTGGATTTTAAAATTCAACAATAAAGAGATACTGTCATAAGGAAAACTGAAACATAATATGTGAAAAAAATGTTTGGTAACATTATTTACTTTACCCGCTGCTTAATTTCATATTTGAAAAAACAATCGTAACAAAATATATTTTCCTACCTCAGGTCTTTTTGGAACCCTGGTACACCCTCGGTAGGAAAAATAGCATTCTCCACGCATGTGCATCCAGCCAGGGCCATCCCAACAGTCCCTCGGGCGTTGCTTCGCAAGCGCCCTCGGGCCCAGGGACCGCCCAGGAGAGATGCACATTTGTGAAGAAAACAACTATTGGCATACCGAGGACCCAAAATTGCACTTTGTGCCCTCAGCCTCGGTAAGAAAAACGATATACGCGATTTGGGCACAAAAGTACAACAACCGCGCTCTTCAGGCGCTTAAGTGTGTACTTTGTGCCCTAGGGACGTATTGTACTATTCCTCCATTTCCCATCCGATTTTATATTCTCAAAGTATATTTTATTTCTCAAATGATTTCAAATCGATTTACCATCGACAATTTTTTTAAATGCTTGATTGGTAAGAAGTTTGATGAATTGCTTATGCGAAATCGTGTATCAGCTTTTCTTTATCTAAAAACCTTTAATCTCTCTACTACTAACGCATGAAGCATTTAAACGAATTTTAAACGGTGATAACTGATAGGTGAGTCGATCTATTATTATCTAAGAAATAAAATAAATTTTGAAATTCTGAAATCGGCTTAGAAATAGAGGCAAATGTCATTTTGTACGAATGTTTTCTTGAATATAAATTTTTTGCCCTCTAACCTCAAAATAGCACCTTCACCACTTGATTTATGGTTCTCAGGCAAAAAAATAGTATACGTGACTCGTTTGAAAAGGCTTCTTTACGAATCTCATAACGGCCCTTGCCTTCGGCTCGTGCCGTAAACCTCTCGGTTCGTAAATACAAGCCTTTGCGAACTCGTCTGTAATCTACTATTATGTGTGCAGGCCATGTAAAAAAATTTACAATACTTATATACACAAGTGCGGGAAAGACGCTTTCTGACAAGAGTAGTGATGGGGATAACAGATTTGAAAGAATCGATTTTCGATTTCGAGTTGAGTTTCAAAAATTAAGATTCCGAGGATTCATTACTCGTCTGTGAAAATCTATTCTTTAAGTTCTAATCGATTCTATAGTAAAAATTAATTTCCAACGCATTCTGCTATTAACAAGATCCAATAACTGCAGTTAAGTGAACTTTTCAGGAGAAATTATGTCAACTGCCTAATGAAAACTAATAATAAAATAATTTTACAACAAAAAAATTAGAAAATCGATAGAATTTCCGTACTCATTTCAGTCCAGTTATTAACGCAAGGTGTTTACTTAAAGTTACATGCTTTGTTGCACTAATTTCATGAGTTACGTTCCACAGAGGTTTGAGAATATATATATAGAAACTCTCAAGGGTCCGAAGCTTCCACCACGAAAAGGAGTGGTCGAGTGAAAGTACAGACGAGTCGTGTGGTTAAATACAGAGTATTATTCGTTTATTTACTAAGTTACAGGCTGAAATTTACGCTACACGCGAAAGGCGATGTGCCATGTCGTTTGCGCTGGTTGTAGCTGCTCTGGCTCTTCTCGCTGCGCCGCTCGTTCAGCTGCCTTTGCTGGAGAGGGGAGAGAGAGAGAGAGAGCTTCTGGTTGGTGGTACTGTCTAATGGAGCCCGAAGACTTCTCTCGAAAGGAGAAGCTGCTTGCGTCTGTGCTGCCTGCCTGGGGGCGGCAAAGGCTGGTGCGCCACATCCACTCCACCTCCAGTGCCATTTGTCTTGGTATCAACAATTGGGACGAGACAGGAGAACCTGGAGAAGGTATGGGTGGCCGTGGTTGTAGTTGCTGCTGCTGCTGGACAGCCACCGGAGGAGGCGCGGGTGGTTGGGTGCGGCTGTGAGTGCCAGCCATGGGCGTCCTGATGTCGTCCTGGGAAATATGTGCTGGTTTTTAGCGAGTCCGGGGAGACGGTGCCCTGTTTGCCGTTGACGTCGATGACGTAGTTTTTGTCATCCGGCCGCATGATGACCTTGAATGGGCCGCTGTAGGGCGGCACCAGTGAACTTCTGACGCTGTCATTTCGCCTAACGACGTGGGAGGAAGTTTTCAGGTCCTTGTAGAAGAACGGCTTCTGCTCTGCTGTGTGTATGGAAGCCGGCACAGGTTTTATGGCTTGCGTCAAGTTGCGAAGGCCTTCGACAAAGGTGACCAGGTGGGCTGCACGATGGCTTGTTTTGACGAAAAATTCGCCTGGGATGCGCAAGGGCGTGCCGTACAACATCTCTGCCGGCGAGGCCTGCAGATCTTCCTTTTTCCTTAAACGTCGTGCGAAGTCCTAGCATGACTAGAGGCAGAGCTGATGGACAAGGGATCTCCGGTGAGCACATCAGGGCTGTCTTCATTGTGCGATAAAAGCGCTCGATGAGGCCTTTCGCCTGGGGGTGGTACGGCGCTGTCCTGATTCACTGTACTCCGAGGTAGCCGGCAGGCGCGGTGAATAGGGCTGACTCGAACTGCAAGCCCTGTTCGGTGGTGATGGTGATTGGCGTGCCGTAGAGTGCCACCCAGTGTTCGACGAAGGCCTTGGCAACCGTAGTGGCTTGCTGGTACGGCAGAGAGGTGGCTACGGGCCATCTGGTGAACCTGTTGATCATGGTCAGACAGTACAGGAATCCCCGACTGGCGGGCAGCTTGGCAAGGTCCAGGTGGACGTGGTTGAAGCGTGTGCTGGGAGCCTCAAAAACTCCTTAGGCTGAGCGGTTGTGAAGATGGACCTTGGAATTCTGGGAGGCGATGCACTGCTGTGCCCAGCGGGCCTTGTCCTTTCTTATGCTTGGCCAGTAGAACTTGGCGATCATGGCTTTGACCGTCGCTCGCACGCTGGGATGGGCGAGGTTGTGAATGACCTCGAACGCCGTCTGATGAAGAGCAACAGGCATATAGGGCCGCACGTAGTTGAGAGAGAGATCGGCGTACAACCGATTACTCTCTACGTCCAGGGCCTGCAAGGAGTAACGTGGGTTTTGCAGCAGATGTTGCAGTTTGTTGTCCGCTGCTTGGGCTGTTGAGATGGTCGTAGCGTCCAGGAGAGTTGACATGTTGATGGTCTCGATCCGGGACAGAGCATCAGTGACTACGTTCTTCTGGCCCTTGATGTGGTGCAGATTGGTACAAAACTGCAGAATGAAATCCAGGTGCCGGCCTGCCTAGGTGAGGCCTTGTCTGACGGCTGTAGCGCAACGTAAGTGAGGGGCCTTTGGTCCATGAAGGTAGTAAACTGCCTGCCCTCAAGGAAACGCCGGAAGTGTTTGATGTCGCAGTAGACCACGAGCAGTTCCCTATTGTAGGTGCTATAGTTCTGCTCCGTGGGTGTCAGCTTCCTTGAGGAGAATCCCAGAGGTGATCAGACACCCTTGGGGAACTCCTGCTCCAGGGCGGCTTCGATGGCCGAGCCAGACGCGTCAACTTTCAGGGCCAGTGGGGCTGCTGGGCACAGGAAAGCTGTAGTAGCAGCCTTTACCAAGGCTGCCTTCGATTAGGTGATGGTCGCGTCTGCTTCCGGGGTCCAGGCCAGTTTGGCCTTCTTGTCCTTCTCCGGGAGACCGGCAAGCAGTTCGTTGAGTGGGGCCAAGATTTCTGCCGCCTTGGACAGGCATCTGCGGTAGTAATTTACCATGCCTAGGTACCGGCGCAGCTGTGTGGAAGTCTCTGGCCTTGAAAATTCTGTCACTGCCTTGACCTTAGCAGGCGGTGGAGTAAATCCGGCTTCAGAGACGCTGTAGCCTAGGAACACCACTTGTTCTTGGCCCAGCACGCACTTCTCCGGGTTAATACGCAGCCGGGCCTTGCGAAGAACCTCGAAGAGCTTCTGCAGGTGATTGAAATGGGTCTCGTCGTCCGGCGAGAAGACGATGAAGTCGTCGAGATACGCCCGGACGAACGGCAGGTCTATCAGCAGATGGTCGACCGTGCGTTGGAGGGACTGTGCTGCATTGCGTTGGCCCAAGGAAGATCTCGTAAATTCAACGAGACCGAATGGTGTGGTTATGGCTATCTTCAGAGCGTCATCTTCTGCGACGGGGATCTAGCAAAAGGCCTTGTGGAGGTCTACCACGGAGAAGACCCTGCCTCGTACCTCCTGCAGGAGGTCTTCGACGATCGGCAGAGGGTAACGATCGGGCTGGGTGATCACGTTAAGGCGGCGGTAGTTGCCTGTCACCCTCCAGCTTCCGTTCGGCTTGGGCACCAGGTGCAGCGGGCTGGCCTACTGGCTGGACGAGGGTCGGACGATACCCTGTTCGAGGAGGTTATTAATCTCCTTTTTCGCTACCTCCAGTCGTTGGTCAATGAGACGGCGGGGGCGCTCACAAACTGGCGGGCCCGTTGTCTCAATGCAGTGTTGAACCGGAAAGTCTGGGAGTGAGGCTGTGCGGCTCTCCAGACCAGTAAAGTCCTTGAACGAGTGCGAGAGTTTGTCATAGCCTTGGCTGTATGGGTCTGGTGTCGACAAGCTCAGCACTGCTGAGATGCTGTGCAGCTTGGCCTTGCCGAGGCTTCCGGGCGTATGTAGCTCAGTGACCGAGTCAATGCGCCTCCTGTTTCTAACGTCAACCGGAAAGCCTGCATGGCTCAGCAGGTCTCCTCTGATGATGGGAGTGGAGACTTCTGCCACAATGAACGGCCACTTGAACTCCCTCCGGAGGCCCAGGTCCAGTGACATGGTGTGAGTGCCGAACGTTGTGATGGGAGAGAGGTTGGCCGCGTGCAGGGTCAGCTTGCCTGGAGCACGAGGCTTGCTGAAAAAAGTCCTGGGTAGGATTGAGACC
>JAPYYV010005705.1:0-32211 GCA_030522625.1 Copidosoma aretas | reverse complement strand
TATGTTTTTTATTTAAGAGTGAAAACAACATATTCTTAATATTTTTGAAGCTCGTATGATCACTTGGTAAAATAGCATATTATTAATCTATTTGCTTATAAAGAAACGTAAAAAGTCATTTAATTAAATTGCTTATTGATTTTTTATAAAGTAAAAATCGCAAATGGTTATTATCTGGTCCTACCTTACTCCGTTCTGGAGATATACGATTTTGAGAAAAAAAAAACCCGATTTTGACCACTGTGCGACGCGGACGGTTTGACCGTAATAGTGCTCTATGAATTAAATTACGAACCGTATTAATGTTACAAGGAAGAGGATGATTTGGAAGAAAATTAATGGTTCTTCTCTATGAGACTGAATGTGACACTCAAAAACTTAAGCGAATTATGATTTTATTTCGCACGTGAATTTAATGTGTTTGTTGTAATTATTAAAAACCTGGAGAATTGTGTTCAAATGTTTAACATTTACACATGCGAATCCATCATCGATGTACCTGCATGGAAATTAGGGAATAATACCAAATTTAGCTTTAAGCTTACTCCAGCAATCGGACTTTAGATCAGACAATACTATATCGGCAAAAAGAGGAGAGATAGGAGAGCCCATAGGCGTGCCCGTTACATGTCTATATCTGTATTAAATCGAGAAATATACGTTGTTGAACAATAATTTTGTTCAACTTATTACCATATCAAATGTTATTTTTAATTAATTATGTATATTGATAACCCTTCTTTCAAGGTTTGTACTGACGTCTTCGAACATAACATTAGTGAACAAAGCACATTAGTAACATCCAATAATACGAATACGCAATTGCCAGGAATATTTATGATTGTTGTTGTTTCAATTAAATCGAAACTATTATTAATATGTGAAGCAGGTGAAGAAAAACGAGATTTTAAATTATTGTGTGAAATAGAAGAAAGAGCATGTGCAGGGCTACTCACTGTTGAAATTATAGGTCTGAATGATAAAGTTGGTTAATGCATTTTGGGAAGTTCATCAAATTTAGCTATTGTTGTATTAGTTTAAGTAAGAGCCGCACTGTAATATTTAAACTTTAAAAATTCATTTTTGTTTTAATCTTGGAAGATTTTGTAAAAATCTATTTGGAACTTGTTCAGCAGATTTTTATTTATATTGATTTTTTTATACACCTTTGTATCATTAAGAAGCTCTGTCATTTTATCCAAATATTCTGATCTTTCAAAGCATACAGTTACGTTTACCTTATCCAAATTAGTGGAAGAAATATTTGGGTTATTTTTAAGAAATTAGTTGGTGAGTTTTGCTTTTTTCTCTGATTCTAAATGATTTTCTGATTTAAGAAAATTTTCGGTTTTTTGGTGTTTACTTGCTAGAACTAATTTTTCGTTGATTTTATTTCGAATATCAGAAGTGTTGTTAAATTTTTGTACGCCACATTCAGTATTTTTCATAATAATTACTATGTCAGTCTCAGACAGTTGATCTCTGACAATAGTAATATTTCGCCGTAACGTTTTTGCCTCAATAATATATCGGTTAGATTTATAAAATTCGTATTTGTAGAATTATTAGAAATATTAATGGTGCTCGATAGATACATTATATGTAGACATATTTAAGATTGTTTTGAGTGTTAAATATAGTAAGTAAATTATCAAACTTTTTGACATAATATTGGTTTTATTGTTTTAAAAAATGTCGTATACATACATTGGTGTGATGAAAAAAAAAAAATTTAATTGTTATGTGCTATTTATAAATTTTTTATTTCAATAAGTTGATTTTGTAAGGTGATATATAGAAAATTTAAGTGGTAAAAAAAGTCTTTAATTTCAATATTAAGTAATTTTCTTGAAAACGCATCAACGGTGTTTTTAAAAAAAAATGTACATGACTTACTCTTAATCTTTAGATCAAACAGGCACGTGGATCTATTAGCTACATGTTTGGATATGATGTTATTTCTTCTGCAACGTAATAGAAACTTGTTTTTATATAATATGGCTACTTGTCTCCTATTTATTGTTATCCACTTCTATAAAAGTTTAATGGCGTTGTATCCATGCTCTCTTGAGATGGTTGAGAAGGACGATGGAGCATGACAAAGGCCAGTTAATTCAAAATTATCGTCGATCGTATTCACGATGTTGCCAAAGCTAAGTTTATGAGGTTACGATGTAAGTACAAGAATTAACTTGTCGATCAGTTCAAGCAAATATGTATATGTATGTATATATATATGTTAGTATATTATGCGTACATTAAATACATTTTTACGTAACTCTAAAGGCACAGCTTTTAAAACATTCGGGATAGTACAGGCAGTTAAATGATCAAAGTCGCGATAATAATTCGGATAACAATTTTTTTCATAATAAAACTCATACAAAAACTAATTTAAATGTAGGTGACATCAAGATTTTGATATGAATAAATAAAATAATAATCATGATAACCATGATACTAAGCATAATAATAAAAATACAAATAGGAAAGTACGATAATAACAATAATAATAATAATGATAATAAAAGTAATATCAATAATGATGATGATGGGGATGATTACGACTACGAAATCAACGAATTACTTTAGCATCGATGATTACGATAATAGAAATAAAAACGGCTTATAAAAATAAAGTAGTTCAGAGAAATACACGGGTTACTTGAAAATGGTGTTAAAACCTAAAGCTTATTAGAATAAAAGATAATAATTAAAGTTCATAAATGATAAGTGTTAACAAAACTTTTACTTTTTTGAAGCATATATCTAGACTTACAGGTATGTCGCAAGAAAAATCAGAACGTAAGAGTTTTAAATAAATTAGATATATAATAGCCTGCTAAATTACTATAATTCCTTTTTGACAATTGAGTTAGATGATTCGTGAAAAAATTAATGCGCCTCACATATTGACGTAAAATTGGCGTTGGAGTCTTAATTGCATGATACTTGAAAACTAGCTTGCTATAGTATTGAAATCTATTATTTAAACAAAATATCGAAAAATAATAAAATTGCATTATTTACACGATTGAATATTATGAAAAATTCAAGCATTCTAAAAATTCTTTCTTTATTCACAAAATATATCATAATTACAAATAGTAAGAAAGTTGTCGGTTCAGAAGCCCTAATTTCATTGCAATATAGTTGTTTAAAACTTAATTAAAAGTATATCAATCGTGTCCATTTAGAACGACTATGTATGGTTGATCAAAAATAAGGCAAAACTTTGTAAGAACTGGCTTGATTTATGAATTTTGAATATCTTTATAGAAAACATAAGTCTAACATTTACTGAGAGACATAACAGTTAACTTAAAATGACACTTATAAAAGAAAATTAAGTAGTTATTCCTGGAATCATCATGTTAAACGTATAAGTTTAAGTCGTACAAACTTTTTCATTTGTTTTTAGTTTTCAAAATTGTTGTAACTGATAAACAGAATAAAATTTTAGAAAAATTTATAGATCCTCAGGCTTTTTACCGAAATACATGTCTTTTTTTGTAATCATTAATAGAGTTGATATTTGATGATAAAAAAATGTAATAGAGGGGTACTCTATCATGTATGATGAAATGATATGAATCTTTACATTGCATATGTCTATATTTACCAATTATACAAATAGTCTCACAAACTATAGGGATAATTCTAACTTTTCATTTTATATAAATTTTGCAATGCTTATTTTACTCGTTAAACAGTTAATAACAGTATTATTAAGTACGTTTAAAAAATAATCAAGGTACATTGTTTACATTAAATGCAATAAATATTGTAAAAATTCATGTTCTGTACAAACAGATGTACATAAATTTTGACACGTCGATTATGTATAAAAATTATCTGCAATTACATTATCTCAAACTTTTAAAGAGTTGAATATGTTTTGTAGAATTCAAATTCAATTACAAACTAACATGATACCTATATTTTGTGAGTCTTTTCTACAATTAGAAATTATAGACGCATGCAATATGACAAAATTCATTAAATAATTTTTATCTACATCATAAAGTACTTCTCTTTCACATTTTAATATCTCTTTATTATCAGATCTCAATAAACTGCTTTATTGATTAGTACCAAAAAAACATATGTTTCGGTAAAGAACCTCATTAAATGCCATATGTAACAATGCTTATTTTGAAAAACGTTGAAGCTACTGAATATTCAAAATTTATAGCTATTCTTTTGGTATCTTGAAATACCTAACTTAGAAATTGAAATTTTTGTATAAAAGGTCATGTAATACAGCGAGAAGTCATAGACATTACAAACATGTTATACAGTTTTAAAAACTTCACTTTTATGGATGCTATACTTTGGAATGCTTAAAGAACAAGCAGAATAAATTATCAAGTTTTTACATCTTTCGATCTAAACTATATTTTTTTCATTAGTCAAGTGCATTTTTGCATATAATTTGACTATCTTTGTAATAATTTGAACACAAAGTAGTTTTTCTTTTATGGTTCTTATGGCATTTATTTAATATTTAGGGTTTTGCATTTATCAATTTCACAACAAAGGTTTGTAGCGACATTTTATATTTTGTTATAAGTGAATTACTCCAATTTTATATTATTTGTAAGATAAATCGTATTTAATGCGTTAGTGTAGCATAAAAATTACTCATATTAGTATAGTTATAACGCACTCTTACGAAATGATGAGAATTTAAACTTTGAAAATTGTGTCTGCAATTCTGTAAATCGACAACTGGAAAATATGCGTATGCATACCTGGGCACATCTGTGTACATAAGATTTGTTCGCCCATGCCGCTCGAAGCTGAAGCTAAGATATATGGAAAATCCGAAGTTTTCTCAACTAGCATTGTCATACATAGGATATAGATTATCACTTGTATTGGCGAACATACAAGCAGTACCAGAGTACCAGCCAAAATAACCAAAGTTAACGCATATAATACGTAAAATGCGATATATTAACTATATTTAGCTCGACTCGCTGCAACACGTCAACTTCACATTGTTTACTGTGTTCAGGCGTCGTGTGCTTGACTGCTTATGTAAGTGTTTTTGTCGATTAATGGCAAAATCGAAGTGAAGCAGCCTTTTTTAATGGGCTTTTAAGAGAATAACAAAGATAAAAACAAAAGTGTATTAAATTTATTGTTAGTTATATTCAAGAAAACATAATTGTGTATTGGTTCCGCTACAATGACCGAGAAACTAGAAGTCAACCGACTTTCATGATGTGATTTTCAGTGATACTATTTTTTTGGGGGGATCAATTTTTGTAGATTAGGTATTAAATAAGCTATTGTGTTACTAAATACTGATGACTAAATACAATCATTGAGTTTATTGAAGTGTATACCATTAGCTGCCTGGATACTAATTTGAGGTTATGAAGATGTTTACCTACTTCGAAATGACGTTTCCTTAATTGTTTTAAAAGATAGCGATGAATGAATACATGAATAAACAATTAGGCTACTTTTATTGTTTGTATTCAAAATATAAAGTGCGCGTGAACGTTATTTTGCAAACAATCATCAAATCAATTTTCTGGTCGAGTGTTGGGGTCTAAGCTAATCGTGTGTTGGTTCTAAGCTGTTTACGGTGATCGACTTCTGGTGTCACAGAGATAAATTTATAAAACTTTTCGGAAATATATATTTCAAGTAAAAATGCTTTTTTCCCGATTATTTTCAAGTTAGAATCTTCATTAATCGTAATAAAAAATTATGTTCGATCAATTTTAATTTTTTAAACGTTATTTTGTCAATCCAACCTTGAAGTTGGGAAGAGTGGTCGAGTATTGGGTCTTCTACCTTATGACGAACAATGTGGACTTTGGATGAGAGAACCTCTGGAGTTAGTCAGGTAGATAATAAAAAAGTATAAAATACTACAACATTCTGACAGCATAAGCCCCTTCACTGGCAGACCGTTATAAACTTTATCTTTCTTATTTTTTATTGACGTTAAAAAAAGTTGCATATTAATTATTTACCTGACAAATCAAATCGATTCCTATAAATGTTTCCATACAAGCATCGCATCGCATCGCATTGAGGTATTAGTATTCCTTGCCATACTTTTACACTTAATTTACTTACATTAGGGCTAAAAGTCAGTTTTACTACTAACCAAGAGAGGTGATACTTGTATTCACAGAGCCAAATGAGTTAGAAAATCTTTCTGACTTGTTAATGTATAAAAGATTTGTTCTCTCCGCTAGCTTACAGCTACTTGAAAATCTCCATAATCATGGGTACACATTCTAATGCAAGATATGTATTCTTAAGAAGCTTAAAGGGCCCTCGAGCTGCCAGAGTAAAACAAGTCTATTGCTTACTTGATTAGTCCCTAATGCGTTACCAGGATAACTTACATGACTGTTATACCCTAGAGCCCTATGCATCTGAGATATCACTAGCGTTGCAGTAAATAGATAAGAAACCAGCTATACGTAACATGACATCGACGATTTCTTGGATAAGAGAACATCATTAATCTCAATAAAGTCTCTATTTCTTAGAGGACTCCACGGCAATCGACACAAATATTCATTTTGAAAAAGGAAAACATTTTTTTATCCTAATAAAATTCTAGTTTCAAGCAAAGATTTGATTAGGGACTTAAATTTATGCTATTAATCGCCCCAGCTGCGGGGAATTCTAAATTCAAAATTTTATTCACACAGGATTGTCGTATACTTTATAATTATCCATAGAATATTGACAAACCAGAGTACTTTTAATGCCTATTGTTTACATGCATATCTGTATTTTGAAAATTAAGAAATCATTTGAGACTATTGTTAATTGTATACAGAAAAAAATTGTGAGATCTCTAAGCTTTATAAAAACATGCACTAAGATAGGAATCCGAAGATCCAGCATCTGGCGTTTAAAGGTGATGATGACTCTATTTTTTTTATGATTGTACATTGTTGAAGATGATAAGAATTATAACAGTTTTGGAAATATTTTTGAAGGTTTCATGTACCCCTTATAGAACCAGGCGGGTTTTGTGACGAAATTTAATAAAGATTTTATACGTTGGCGTAATTTGTAAATATCACGATTTTACGATGCATTGTGGCACATTGCATATCGCGGAACATTTAAATCACAAAAATCTGATCACACTATGCGATATATCGAAAAGTCGACTTAATATGGCATTCAACTAAACTTTTTCAATATATATTTACATATATTATGTCAAAAACCACCATACTTCTGTGATGTATGTGATGTATTGATTGGAACAATTGAACTCCAGCATTGAGCGATATAAACGAACACATCTATTGTGTAGGTACAAAGTTGCAAGCAAACACTTGCATTTTCGTATACATATATGTATAAATGCATACATGTAGGCAAGTATACATAACTTAACTATCCATTATTGACAACATATAGATTAAATATTTCACTATTTACACAGAATCTTACATGATTAGGAATATGATTTCACCTTTTAATATTGTAATAAAAAAAGAGAAAAAGAAAATTAGTATAAAAATAAATAGGTGCAAAATTATTATCAGACAATTTCCGTATCGCGATTCTAGATGTTATCATGAGTACGCAAGTTAAGATCATAAATCTTAAATAAAGCTATGTTCAACGTACCTAATTTAATAAAAATATAAAGTCTTTCAAAAATTAGTTTTTAACTAATTCGTATTAGTTTTAAAGACTTTCTTCATCGATTTGAAATAAAATGAACAAACAGCTGCATACCTTGTTTGCAACTGTTAGTTCAATTAAGTCTTTAAATATCACACCTTCATTATTATTACTGTAGCATCAACGACTCTAAATTACGATGCAATATTGTGTCTTTGACAGCATTAAACACAACTTTAATATTTTCTGTGTCAACAGCAGTAGTAAAATGATGAAACAATGGTTTTTTTTTATCCCTTTTTACAGATACAAGAAGATCCAGTATAAAATTTTGAACATCTTTCATGGAATGTGAATCACCCGTAAACTGGGGAAAATACCAGCGGATGTTTGTGTCTTGAGACGTTACTTTTCTTTCCAGCAGATCAGTTTTATTAAGAAATAATATCACTGAAACTCCATAGAATATCATATTGTTGATGATTGTATCAAATATATTTCTGGACTCTTCTAATCTGTTTGTTCGCCTGCAAAATTAAAGAAGAATTTTTGTCAATACTACATAAATGTACCTGCATTAAAACATATTGATGGTAGATATAAAAATAATTCTACAATATTCGTAAATTGTAATTTGAGTGGCATTATTTATCATAGGTCAGAAATCTATTTATTCTAAAAAATACATAAGTAGACAGAATGTAAGACTTTGCCATCTCACTTAAGATAAGATGTTGCATTTGTTGTCAAAATAAAAAAAAAGTGATTGCAACATACATTAAGCTAGATATTCCATTACTATTATTAAATTATCTTATCTTCTTATTTGATAATTATTGACCATGTTGAAAAAAAAAAATTGTAATTAACAGTTCACATGCTTTTGATATAGCATTGGGAGTATTCACCATACCAGCACTTATTTTCATAAATTTAAATTGATGGCAAATATTTTATACGAAAAAGTTTTTTCGATACTAGTTTCGATGTTAGATACGGCGCAAGATAGACGAAGCATTATTGTAAGGTATCAAAGAATACGAGAAAGAGTAGCAGTAACACAAGAGAATGCCTTGAATCAACGTTAACATTAATTAATATAAAACCCATCTATTTAGTTTCATGATAAAAAATAGTAAATAAAGAATGTAGAACAAGAAGCGGTGCAAGTTGATGTATAGTAACATTAGAATTTTCATTGTTTAGAATATAAATCTAACTAGATCTTTGCTGTTTTGATGGATAGCCGGCTAGTCACAATAGTAACATTGCCCTAGTGGTTAAGGAAATAATTTCCAGTGAATCTACTCTGATTTTCTCCTGAGCTATTTTCTACGGAAAAAGTATTCTAGATATGAGCTCTATTTTTGCAAATTTTACCCTGAAATTTTTCTTTAGTATTATTATAAATTTCCCTTCGACTCACGGATGTAAACTTGGACTAAATTGCAAGATAGTAGCAGATTCGGTAGAAGGTTAGCATATGAATAGATAAAATCATGAGCATTAAGACAAAAAACAATGATTAAAAATAAAGAGTTAGAAACTGAAAATTAATACAGAGGCTAAAATTATAAGAAAAAAGTTAGAATAAATACAAATAATATTATAAATGCACTTTAAAAAGAGAGGTAGATAACAAAACAGAAATTTAAATTAAACTTCTGTGCTTGCTTGTTTCTGAATTCATTATTAATATACATCGAACTTCTAATACATATTAATTATTTGAACATGATTATTTTTTGCGTGTGTGTGTGTGTGTGTGTACAATTAAATTACACCCACCCATTATGAGGTGCAGAGTGTATGGGCAGGAAAAATTTTGTAAGATAGGAGAAAAAGTAGACGAATTTTTTTATCCTCGACCGCTAGCTGGGATTCGTCAGGGTAGTGCACTAGCGATCTTAGCCATATAAAAACACGACTGATACTTACACTGTTACGCGTATTAACTGCGAGGGCAAGATTTACATGGCGTGATAAGGTTATCGAGTTAAGTGCATATGCATGTGTGGGTGTAATTCAATTGTACACACGTGCATGCAAAACCAATTCTGTTCGAATCATCGAATTTGTATTGGAAGTTCGATACATATTAATAAAACAGAAGCATAACTACAAAAACGTATAATCTTGAGATACATAATTTAGGGAGATACATGTAAGACTAGTTACATAAACACAAATGTACAGAGATAAATATTTGAAAACAGAAAATTCGAAGAATCGTTGCAAAGAGTTTAAGAAATAATAGTTTAGTGACTTAAAATTTTTAATCACAGTGATAAAAAGTCACAGGTTGACACAAACAAAAAGACTATTATAAAAAGAGTGATAAGAAAGAAAAGTAAATAAAAGTTAAAAAGAAAAAGCAATTAAGACAAAGAGAATAATACTTATACTAAAATAAAAATTCAATTCACAGGAAAAGTATAAAAAAAATTCTTCATGCAAGTAAAAACGAGAATAAATGATCGAAAAACTACAGAAATAGAACAGGGATTCTGATATTAATGCTTTTGTTGCAGAGACATATGACGACGAAGAAACAATGCAGGGCAAAAAACAGATAAAAAAAATTATCTGTTGAAAGGACAGATAATCTCGCAGAATAAGAGTCTAATAGACCTAGAGCCAGTGATGCACGGACAAAGAAAACATTAGATTAACATTTGCAGACCAATAAAACAATTTAAGGGTCAAGACATATACACACAGGAAAACAGAAAATGGATGATTTATTTAATAAAACCATTTCTAAAGAACAAAGATTAAAAGTTTAAGAAGTATAGGCTTAGTTTTTTCTAGATAATTTTATTCAATTTTTCGGTTATGTCATTTCGGTGAAGCATATTTTGTACAACAAAATCAGCCATTACTCTGCAACTTTTCTCTTTTCTTCGTATACTCTTTACATAATTTTCATGGCACGTGTTTATTGTGTGATTTGTGATCGAG
Source organism: Copidosoma aretas (assembly GCA_030522625.1). Taxonomy (NCBI): domain Eukaryota; kingdom Metazoa; phylum Arthropoda; class Insecta; order Hymenoptera; family Encyrtidae; genus Copidosoma; species Copidosoma aretas. The sequence continues at coordinate 21,627 of JAPYYV010005705.1, read as the reverse complement.
GATAAAATAAAAAGATGATACAATTGACTGTCATGTTGTCATGTAAGAACTACTAAACGTTGGTATCATTGAGAATCAAGGACTTGACTTTTAAGTCAAAATTGAAAAAAATATTATTTGTATTAAATCTGTGGCAACTCGTCTCTCGCGCCAAATCACCATACGTGTCAGCTTTCCGTTACGCACGCCAGATGCTCGGCAACACCTCTGTGCCCAATATAGAAGCGCGATTTTTATCTTTCAGTCCCACAGTATTCAGGTATCTAAGGCAGAGATCACGTTGTCAGCCATACTGATGAGTACAGACGTGCTATCGGGTCGCAAGTTGATTTGGAGCCTATCATCAGATTGTACGACGTAATATTTCCAGACCCATATCAATCCGTCCCGTCGCGAGATTAAGAGTTCCGGTGATTACAAGCAGTTCTACAAAGAAAATCCATTTAACAATTCCTCAGTTTAAGGGAGATATTTCTTTAATTGTAGCTTCATCTGACTAAAAGTTAATCGGGAATGGTACTGTAACAGAAGCGAAGAAAAAAATGCAAGCTGGCACCCAAAAAAAAGCCACCAAGACAACTTTTCTGAAGTTTCATCTGTATGCACCATGTGTTTAAGGAGGTTCGGGAGTATCATTCAGCGAGGCGAGGAACGGAGAGTCCCCCTGGCCCGCGCAGCTTGGCCTCCTTTACCGCGCACCCCCTCGTGCATCCAACAAACTCAATATTTTGCTTACATTTAGAGTTGACATTGTTTAAAATGCACTATAACATGACTTAAAATTTTACTCACTGAATCTTGAAACAATATTTCATTCGTAGGTATGGTTTTTTTTAATATCTTTGCATTTTCCAAAAATATTTGTCTATGTAAACGAAAAATCGAGGTTACGTTCCGTAAGAGCCTATGTTATCACTCATTTTTATGTGTATCATTGTTTTCAAAATGGCCTATAACAAGTACTGAAAAAATTAATATAAGTTCTACGTATTCAATACTATCAAGAAAAATCAATATTATTGTGATTTCTGCATTTTCTTATTAGTCCCGAACCTCCTTAAAGGATTCTTAGATATCTCGCTCTGTATCTCAAGTACCTAGTTGCGCACGTTAGAAAGAGAAATCGAGCTGCATAAGCAGTAAAACTGACTGCTTATGCAGCTCGATTCCCAATTTTCATTTACTAAGTACAGTAAAATAGCAAAGAAAATATCCTGACCTAGTTGTGATGGTGAAATAGCTCACAACACTGGGAAGTCTCCAAAATCAAGTACAATTCAATTGAAAGCTCATTCAGCTCCCACAAAATTGATAAGAAACTAGTCTTGAGTGAGTTATGGACCATGTAAAGTTCAAAAATGTTTTATTTTAGGTCAGTGTCCCGATTCTTCTTAAAATCGGTGTGGAATTTTCGTAGAATTTCAAGTTCACAGTATGCTTATGCAAAGAAACTTAGATTACCATTATTTCATTATCATCCACAGCATTTTTTAAGACGCACAAATATCGTACGACTTTGCACCCAAAAAAATAATTGATCCGATGTACCTAGTGCCAATTTGATCGACCAATTCAATCGTCCAAAAATCTAACCATGACATCCATTTGCTACTTCTGACCTTCAATATCCTTGAATTTTAGTAGCTAAATCCGGATCACTGTATGTACATCGCGGCCCCTGTTTTGTAGGCTGTGATTCTACATATCCGTGTATTTATTAAATCATTTTGTCACTGTGTCTTTATTTCTGTCTCTGTGCCTTTGTTTTTGAATGTTGTGACATTTGTCTATATACTGTTTCAAAAGAGTTTATTTCTTGTATTACGGTCTTTGTAACTGGATCTTTCTTTTTTCTGTTTAATAATTTGTTATTCTTATTATTATGTCTACATTTCCTTTAAGTTTTTCTTTTTAAATGTAAACCTTTTATAACTATTACTCGTATTTATTTTTAAAACACATTTTTTTTAGAATGTACATCCATAACTTTGACATCATGTCTCAATATATCTATTGATGTCTGTTTTTTTCTTGTTCTAACTTCTAAAAATTCATAGTTTAGCATAAGCACTCAGTGCTTTTTAAATACATATGCGAGGTCAAGGTTAAGCAGTAGGATAGTGCTCATGGGGTGGCGCTGAAATGGCATTTGATTATTTTGCTATTGGGATTATAATTATTTGATTGATGTATTAAATGTCTAAACATGGTAGCAGTGCTCAGGGAGAATGGCGAAAAAATTTTTTTCAAACAAAAGGAGATTCCATTGACGAGAAATTTTTCGATACAATTATTTAGAAGAAATGCTTGAATATCAGGTTGTACAAGAAAAATTAAATAATTAATCATAAAAATGAACTTTAACCTAACGATTTCCGATTAGTCAAATTATTTTTTCTTCAAAAGTCTGCAAGAAAATAAGTACTCGCAAGATTTAAGAGTCATTGATGAAGAATAAATAGTGAAACTTTCAAATCCAAAAATGGCTGATTCAAAATGGCCGACTCATTTTGCAAAAGGTGTAAGATAAGCATAAAATTGACAATTGACTGGTTATTAGTCTCTCCAACTACCTGTAATTTGAAATGATTTTTGGAATAAAAAATGGTTAATCCAGAATAGCTACTGTGATATGTCACATAAAGATATCGGAATACCTTTTTCAGAACAGTCCCTTTAATACGGGTAACCAATAAATGGCAATAAGATTTACGTATAAAGTATCTTACTAGGTATCTAATGAATGGAAAAAGTGATTTCATTTCTATTGTACATCAAAAGCAAAAACAATCAATTCAAATTTTTTACGTATCGTTTTAAAAACCAGGCAGAATATCGGTAATGTCAGAAGAATAATCACGATAACTGTCACGTGATTTTTGCACATACTGACATTTATTAAATGGCATAATATCAAGTCATACATAAATTTATGTTCTCGGTCCAGATAGCTATGCGCTAGAAAACACTCTACGTTTTAATATGTTCTTCCTGTATAAAATGTTTACCTAGAAATCAACTTGAGTTTCTATTTAGTATTAAAGATAAGGTGAGAGGTAGATAATAAGTTTTCAGCTGTAAATCCTGCTGTTTTTGAATGTATCTAAGGGGATATTCAGGTAAATCTACACTGAAAGAAGGTCGCGAGCTCTATTGTGCGTTATGTAGCGGCAACATGAGCTAAGTATCCTTAGCAGCAGCATAGCTAGCGACTTTCTCACGTGCGTCGTACCTGTAGTGCCCGTACGTTGCTTATACTATACCTAACCTACGTTGGTAGGGCATCGTGCGTGCAATATAGATATGACGCACGTACAAATATCGCGTGCTATGCTGCCGATAAGCACTTGTGCCGTGCTGCTGCTACATTACTCACAACGGAGCTCGCAACCTTCTTTCAGTGAAAGTAGATTTCTAAATGGATGCAGTGGGTTTCCAAATCGATTTCAGTTGACATCCAGCCAACATAGGTAAAATATCACATCTATTCAGCTTAATTATTTAGTTATCTAGGCAGATTTCCAAGCAACTCAGGGTTAACTTTCACCCGAACGGACCTCGAAATCTACTTTGACCAAACGCTTTACATGAATTTGCTAGAAAATCTACCTATATAATCTCTAAAATATATCTTGATAGACTTAAAAATCCGCCTGAATTCATCCAAAACAACTAAATTTCCAGCTAGAAATCCGAAATTCAGTTTAAAGCATATCGGAAATTTCCCCGGAAAATCCAAATGGATTTCTGGGTGGAGACTGCAGACTGAGCTCAATCATAAACCATATCAGTGTAGAATAAAAAGTGTTTTTAACGCAGTCGAACATTTTCTAGGATTGTATCTAACGTCAGTAGGTGATATTAAATGCACTTCACAACGTTGCGGGTACACTTGATGTTGTAAAAGTTGTTGTTGATTAATTAAAGAATTATTCTAGATTGTATTAAAGAATACCTGAATTAAGTTATTCTTCTGATTAGCAAGCATCACGTTATCGGTGGTCAAAAAGTGTCATTAGCTTACCTTTACGTCTGTCATGTAGTATTGATATATCAATCGAATTTTAATGATTATTATATGAAAAATGAAGCAAATCAGTGATCCATTGGAGGCGAGGTGGAAAATTGTATACATTGTGTATATTAATTTTCTCTGTATGTTTTTTCGTAAGAATCGCTGACTGTGCGTCAGCCTCATCAACAATTTAAAAATATATTCTAACTTACAACTTAATAACGATTTTTCGGGAGAATGAAAGCAAGAATGAAAAAAATCTTCCCCGAGCGTGGCTTGAACACACGACCCTCTGTACACCGGACAGACGCTCTTACCAACTGAGCTATCGGGGGCCGTGAGTTTTCCGTGAGTTTTTCGTCAGCGATTCTTACGAAAAAACATACAGAGAAAATTGATATACACTATGTATACAATTTTCCACCTCGCCTCCAACGGATCACTGATTTGCTTTATTATTCATATAATAAAATCGGAAGGCGCTGATTTGCATATGTATACAATTTTCCACCTCGCCTCCAACGGATCACTGATTTGCTTTATTATTCATATAATAAAATCGGAAGGCGCTGATTTGCATCTGAATTAATTTAATGATTATGAATACTTGATATAAAGAAATACAAGTTACCTATGTATTGTAAAATAATGCAATGCGAATTTTACATTGTTTGTAAAATCAGTGTGCTATTTCAAATAAGCTATTATGGAGTTATATATTTAGCAATTTAATTGTAGTTAGTGATATTCATTAGCTACTTGTACCTTTTTTTTAGATATTTGGAGCAAAACAAAATTTGTTTTATCTAATTTAAGGGAGTTAAATCTTACAGTGAAAATAATTAAATTTTGATGAAACTGTACAAACATATTTACAACCATAGAAGACAATCCTCAAAAATTCAGATCTATTCAGAGCCTATAAGCTGAGAAATCTAGCGTCTGATTAACACATACTCTTATGGGAAACTTCAAAACCCAGCTCTGTCATGACTTTCACAATTTTTTTTTTATGTATTTAAAATGAGATTTTCGAATAATTTGAACTATGTGTTAAGTAGTTGTGCGAGAACAACCTTTATTTTTCTTAGAACGATTCAGAGTCTTATACAAGAGCAATTATAACAATTTTATAAAGTTTAAGAATATAGCCTGCTTTGAATTATTGATTTATGTACAAGTTAGGTTAGGACCCCTCCTTTCAGGCATGGATGTCACGGTGCCCTTTCTACAGTTTACATTTACAAAGTACTTATTTTTTTGTTTACTGCACTGAGTCACAACTATTTTTTTCATTTAAAGAACGTAATACAAATGCGAGTTTATCAGTATGCTGAATAATAAAACTTTTTTTAGTGATTGCACTTGTAATTAGTAGTGGGCTCCAACACTTCTTGTTACGGTGCCCAAGAGGTGAACTCCTTCAACGTAGAATTCTTAGGTTTCGATCTTATTTTGAAATTAAATTTTTTTCTCTTATAGTTTGTTATCTTAGCTTTTACATAAAAAATGTATTAATAAATTTCGTATAGGAAAAACTTTATTGATTTTATAAACAAAAAAATATGTTTTTCGGCGTGAAGAACTGGTGGCAAAATCTTTTTATATACGGGACAATTACAAGAGAGGCGATATTACATACAGATACCATTTAAAACAAAGCGTTAAACTATGTTGTGTTTAAACTGTTTTTAGTCGTGTAAACTTATTTTTTCTGAAGACGTTTTCTAGACACTGTCAAAAAACACGTTGTGGCTGTGGAATAAAAAAAATAATAAACACACGCGTTTGTTAATAAACTTGAAAGTAGAAAATAACTTTTTGTAAGCATAAAATCAATAAAAACGAGAGACACCAAACTATTTTATTGTTCACAACAAAACATGCACCATTAGCGATTCCCGCTTTTACTGATTATGCATACAAAAAGTTATTCACTACTTTTCAGTAAATTTATAAAAGCGTGTCTTAGTACATGTTTTATATTTTCACCTTTTTAGATATAAGTATTTAATTTGGAACCTTTAAGAGTTTTATCGCATGAAATCAGATAGAAAAATGCGCACACGAGTTGACAGACGATCGATCTAAGACAAACTATCGAAGGGTGCATAACTCAAGAACCTACTTTACCTATTTATTAGAAGAATACATCACCTGGTTAGTTGTTATTTACGTTATATAACAGCATTCAAATAATATTATGTCATTAAAAAGATACATTAATGGGCTGTGCTATACTTTTGTCGCTTTTGTCTGTCCGTAGCGCTTATTATAGGAAGCCGCGAAAAAGTAATACCTTAAATTAACAATTTTTAAATTTCCATTGAAAATTGTTAGTAAGTTACATGAGTCTCAAAAAATAATAATAAAAATTATAGCAATAAAGAGTTTGTTTTCTATATATTTTTAGAGGGGCCATAATAGGGGGGCAAAATTGCTTCAGAGTTCTTTACAAAGATCCATAATATTGACAAAAAAGTTTTTTTTTTTTAATTTGACAATATGATAAAAATACAGCACTGTTTAATAAAAATGAAATATACACTTTGGAAAAAGGTTGATCCTATCATTACGTTACTGAACAAATTATAATTACATCGACCACCGCTTCCACAATAAAATTAGTCGTAAACTTTACTTAAAGGGCTAATAATTGGAATACATACCCTGAAGCTAAAAATAGATCACAATATTCCACTCGTCCTGCCACAGACACACATACATACATACATACATACAAAGCAAGTTAAAAACTTGCATCAAAAAAATACGCCGAAATGTCATTACCATAACGCAAAGATTCAAAATTCCAATTTTTTACAGCAGATGCAGGCAATATGATAATTTTAGAATTTTTCTAGACTGCATTATTAAAAAATCTGAAATCTCAAGTGCCATTTTTTCTGTAGTTCTTAAAATAAAAAGTATTTTCTTAAAAGCACGCTGCATTTTATTTATGAAGCCAATTAAAGAAGATGCAAAATGCTCAACTTCGAGGTTTCGAAAATTTATAACTTGTTTTAGAAGCATATGGCCGAAAAATTACGAAAGATCTTTTCTTTTTTAAATTAGTTAGATCGTCAGAAAAAAAGTCTGAACAATAATTTGTAAAGAATTGTATTTGTTTTAACAATTGCGTATTAAAGAAACGTACCACTCTAAGGTAATTTTAACTAATCAATCTAGATTCAGCATGAAAAAATAGACAAAAAAACTTTAGTTAATCCAGAGACTTCCGGTTGCACACGAAATGTCCCCAGACTATTCGCTCCGAGAATGACCACAGCGCCCTCCGCGCTCGGTCAAAGCTGGCGTTCTGAAGGTACGCGAGGGTATCTTTCAACACACGCATGAGAGAAAAACAAGTTTTTATAAAAAAGGATCATGCTGTTCATAAAAATGATCCAAAAATAATTACATTAGATGATTCTCAACGGTGTCATACTATTTTGAAAAGTAAGTGTGCATCGAATAGCATATACAAAATATGTATTACTTTCCAATTCAAAGGTTATAACAGAGTAGAAACTTTTGGACTCACTACCCCACTTGCACGTCTGCTACGTATACACTGTTATGCACCTGTGTAACACGTGCAGAGCAGACAAGATTACTGTTTCAGCATTTAAATTCTCTTCAAATTAATGATTACTGACAAAGTCTTAACATTACACCAACTTGTATGTTGAGCTGGTTTCCCTTATATGATTGGAAATGAATTTATTCTCAATATGATTCCGATTTATCAAGATATTCGATAAAATCAAGATTTTTCTCTTAGTTTGGTATACAGGAGCACCGTCAGATCGCATTTATTCGCCACCATGGGCGCTGCCGTAGAATCTGTTATCCCCTCCAATTTCATTCTCGAAGCGAATAAAAGTATTTATGGTAACTGAATAACAAAATTATTTTAAAGGCAAGAAAAGTTCACTTATTGAAAAAATTAATAATTTGAATTACATGCTATATAACTGTTATACTTTGAGTGAGATACAATATTATGGAAAAAAAATGTGAATACGTCTTACACACAATTCAGTCATCCAGACGTACAAAAACTCAACTCTTAGCTGCAAATAGGGCAGTGGGTAAGATTTTATGCTGTCACGCTCGGAGGGCTCGAGTTTGACTTCTGATAGGAACTTTTTTTTATGAAGGGAGCGAAACCACTTTTTGGTGTCGGTATTTGATGTCGCTCCTTAGCTGACCAATTTTAATTCACTCCCATGTCAATCGGACACTTGTCAACACCTAAAAAAGATTTACTTGAAAACAAAATTTAACTGTCTTACGTACGGGAGACATTTTTAAAAATAAAACTAAAATTTAATCATTGAAAAATCAAATTAACAATAAATAATCAGAACAATCCAAAGTAATTGGTTGAAAGGAGCATCTTTATTTTCATTTACATTGACGTTTCGTCACCTCTTAATGCGCCCTAAACACTACATTACCGATTAGGCAGAAAAACTAACTATTGAACATAACTAAAAATCATTTTTCTTGTACAACAGTAAATTTCACATAAAAAAATCAAATTGACAAGCGGATGGAAAAAAAAAATTTGTTTCGCACAGAAGAAATATAAACAAACCAAAAAAAGTTGTAATGTACACAAAAAGAAAGCGGCACGTACACTAAGAGAGATTCGGTTCAGTCAGTATGCTATAGGTGGTACAGTGCCTATTCCGCATGTCCGGCAAATCAGCTATACCAGTCAGAACAAGAGCTGTACAGAAACCGTGTACCTACTGTACATAATCCCCGGTGGATAGATTAAGCCACACTACAGGTATAGCCACTGTACGATTTCGAGCTCTACGCTGCTCCGACAGGGATACCAGCTACCCCAGTAGTCAGAGACACAAGACTTGTAGGCATTTGGTATATATGCTGTATGGGGGAGGACAACTGCAGCACCTAAGCTCTCTCAGTGTACTTAGATTAAGTGGGTCAGCGACATTTACCATAAAACTAGGCTGGTAACATGTGGCAGTGAGGTTGGTTACGGCCTGTCTCTGGAGAAGGAATACATAGATGAGAAGCGTATGATGAAGAACCAATAGTGTCGCTTGTGACCCTAGGAATATGTGAAAACAAGTAAATTTTAGCAAAAGTTATGTGATTTTAATTTTCTTATTTTGTGTTCTGAACATTAATAGTAATACAAATTAAATAATAGTAACATAAATAGAAACATTAATAGTGATATTACAATTTATGTTACACGTTAACATGTGTACATTAACTAATATATTAACGGAAATGCGTAGCGACAACGTGCTTAAGGAGGCTCCCTCGTGACGGTTCCTGAACGTAGGCCAGGTCAATTTAATATATTAAAATGTGCTATATCCAACGGTACAATTATTTATATCACTTTCCTTGCAAAATATCGAGATATTATTGATTTTACACAGCACTTCCTAACACTTCCTAAAACGTATTCTTACGGTAGAGATAGCAGACGTGGTGATAACAATCTAATAAATGGAATAAATCGACGGTCTTCGCAATAAGAATGCACAAGTCTTGTAGAAAAACCTCAGCTTTCAGATGGTACGTTAAAAAAAAATGGTTTCCATGGAAAATTTCGAGATATTTATCCACAGTAAAAATTTATCGAGTCATTGTATTTCTATATATTGGCCCATGTTTTCCTTGTACCAGTGATGCCAATCACCTGAGTTTGCGAGCAGATTTGTAACCTACGACGCGACGTGGGTTGGCATCTCTGCACGAGGGAGCCTCCTTAAAATCAAAGGTTATATACACGTAAATTCTAACCGACGGACGCACACTACAAACGCACGCACGGACGCATACACGTCTCGTATCCATCTCTCTCTTTTGCCCCCTCCCTCTGTATGCCCCTCTTTCTCTTGCTTGTCCGGCTGCTCTCAGTGTTTGGTCGCTTGCTCGAGCTTGTGTGTCGTCAGATGTTCTCGCACGGCACAGCCTAGTAGCATATCTGTATATATTGCGTGACGAAAAAATGGTAACGCTTAGAAATTTTTACAGCCCAAGCGAAAAGACCAAACGCCGCATAAGATGTTTTCACATCAAAAGTGATAAGGTGGTCTATATGGGTCAATCTACAAAAGCCACACAATGTTACAGTGCAATTGCCACATAAATATTTCATAACAAATAACCAACCGCTTAATGACCCAGCGTGCTAGTCAATTGATGAATAAAAAAATAAATTATCAATAATATAATCAATAACCTAATGACCCAGCAAGATTGTTAAACAATAAATAAAGTAATAAATTAATAATCTATAACCTAATGGCCCAGCATGCTTGTGGATTAATAAATAAGTTAATAAATCATAAAATATCATCAACCTAATAACCCAGCGCGCTTATTGATGGACAAATAAAAAAAATTTCTGTAAGAAAAAATCTACAACCTAATGACCTAGCACGCTTGTAGATTGATAAATGAGTAAATAGATTGTCAAAAAAAATCTATAACCTAATAACCTAGCGCGCTTATTGACGAATAAATAAATAAATTTTCTATAAGAAATATTCTATACCCAAATGATCCAACGCGCTTATTTATTGATAAATAAGTGAATAAATTGTCAAAAATAAGCGAGATCGTCAACGCAGCACGTGCTTACCGCTAGCTGCTGATAATAAATTATTGAGTAAAAACCTAGCGACCAAAAGGCAACTTTACTATGTTTATTTTTTTTTATGTGTAATGCTGTCAAGCACAATAATTAACTGAATGATAGCGCTTATGGTCATTGTTTGATAGTTTTATTTTGGTATTATACAAAGTAATATTATTAGACCCAGAGAGATTAATTTGACGTTAAATTTGTTGAAAAAGTTACACTGGAATTCCACGTGAATTCTACGTATACCATAGATTTTTACTTTGAGTAATTTACACAAAATAAAGTACTTAAAAATTTTCAAAGTAGAATACCACGGGGCCAGAATTTACTGTAGCAAGAGTCTTAATGGATGTTTTCAGGGAATTAACACGTCGAAATGAGCGTTGATTCCACGTAGACCGTGGGATCCCACAAGGAAAAGACCTCTCCGTACAAAGTTCTCGTGGACTCAGTACGTAAACTTCTGAATTAATAAATTTTCTTGTTGCTAAAGTCAAAGCAGATTTTTGCGTAAAATTTTCACGTGAGATTTGACGAGGAAAAAGTCACTAAGGGTAATTATCTCATAGATTTAGTACGTGAATTCTCACGGACAAAATACACTATAAACTGATGCATAGTAAATTGTTCAAGAATTCTATAGTCTACGTGTAATCTACCTGGATTCCCACAAATCAACTCAATGCAAATCCGCTAAGAATTTAGATCACGGAATTTGCTCGACCTACAATTACACGTGGACAATCGAAAAAAAGTCTACCTCAAGTATTTCTACGGGGAATTTTGCGGCCTACGTGAAATCTACGCTAATTTTATTTGGAAATTCCATGCAAAAATGTACTTGGACTTTGGCAATGGGGATATCTGTCCATGTAAAATCACACGTAGGTGATCTACGAAACTTCAACCCTTCGTAAATTTCTTTACATGAAATTCTACGTAAATGCACGTGCAATTTAAAGTAAAAATTATAAGCTTAAATCAACTAGAGTTTACATCAGGCAATCACACGTAAAAAACTAACAAAAATTTGACAGTCATACAATTTTTCCACGTAAAATTCTACAGTGTGTGTGGATTTCTCGCTGATTCCCACGTGGTAATTTCATACGGAAATCAAGTAGGACTTTTTCTATGGTGAGTTCTGTTGCGTGGTATTTCATGTAGAGAATTTAGGAAAAGTTTGTCAAGAGTAAATTATTCAACGTGAAATTTTACGGTCTTCAAGAAATTCGCAGAATATTCCATAAAGAAATTCCGTGGAATTATCTACTTGAACATTGGCAACTCAATTTACATAAATAATGAAACGTTCAAGCAATTTCTTTGGGCTGATTTTTAAGTTTTTTTAAGATTCCAATAATAAAACTATTAGACGACGCCTCTGAGTGCTGTAATTCGTATCGTTTACTTAGTCAGATGTATTCGACGGCTTTCTAAATAAAAAAATTAATATACACAGCATTCTCTTTGCAAAATTGGGTTACCCATTATTAACTTGTTATAATCCGCCTCGTAGGCAATTAAAAGAAAGAAGTAAGCACGTTGCGTCAACAATTTGATTTATGAGATTATAAATAACCGACAGATTAAAAGATAAGCAAGGTAAATCAGCACTTATTGTGATTTAGTTTTTTCTTTTAAATTATAATCAACAGCCTAGTACGTACATAATCAAATTGAGTCAGCGCTGAGAGAAATTTCGTTATATTTTTCAGAATACGACAAATAGACTGCGTAAACAAATATGCGATTAAAGTAACATAGCTCTGGGTCATCAGCTTTATTTTTTCAAGTTATAATTAGGAGCCTGACATTTCAACAAACACTCAAGGCATGTCATGGCCTTATGTCAGCGACTTTTGTATTTTAATCATCAATAATTTTTTAAATAAATATTTAAAGGTAATTATACTAAATATAATTATTTTTATTATTTATTTATTTAACAAGCACGATAGGTCATTCATATATAGATGATTTGTTATGGATCATTGATTTAACAATTAACAAACGCACTGGGTCATTAGGTTATAAGTTATTTGGTATGAATTATGTATTAATCTATCAGCAAGCACGCTGAGTATAGGAGTAATAGATTATTTGTTACAGATAATTTGTTTACTTATCGATAAACAAGCGTGCTGGGTTATCAGGTTATAGCTTACTTCTAATTATTAACTTATGTATTCATCATCAATAAGCTTGCTGGGTTAGTAGACTATTAATGATTTATTGCTGTTAATTTATTAACTTACTTATTCATCAATGAGCACACTAAGTCATAAGGTTATTGATTATTTATTATTGATAATTTATTAACTTATATAGAAATCAACAACCACGCTAGATCATTAGCTTGAAAAATTTTTTCATGTATTTATCAATAAGAGCGCTAGGTGATGAGGTTATTAATTATTTTTAACAATTTATTCACTTATTTATCAATCAACAAGCGCGCTAGGGCATCAAAATATAGATTATTTGTTATGTAAAATTTATTTATTTATTAATCAATAAGCATGCTGGGTTATTAGGTGATTGATTATTTATTATTGATAATTCATTAACATATACAGAAATTAATAAGTCCGCTAAGCAATTAGGTTATTGATAATTTATTATTGATGATTTATTAACTTGTATAGAAATCAGCGAGCGCACTAGGTCATGAGATTATAGAATTTTTTTATTTATTCATCAATAAGAGCGCTAGGTTAAGAGGTTATTGATTATTTTTGACAATTTATTCACTTATTTATTAATCAACAAGCACGCTGGGTCATTAGATTATAGATTATTTGTTATAGAAAATTTATTTATTTATTTATTCATCAATAAGAGCGCTGGGTTATTAGGTTATTGATTTTTTATAATTTATCAACTTATGTACTCATCCGCAAGCGTGCTGGGCCATTAGGTTAAAGATTATTGATAATTTATTACCTTATTTATTACTCAACAAGCACGCTGGGTCATTAGGTTATTGATTATTGATAAGTTATTAACTTATGTATCAATTGACAAACACGCTGGGTCATTAAGCGGTAGGTTATTTGTCATGCAATATTGATGTGGCAATTTCACTGTAACATTATGTGCCCTTTGTAGACTGACCCTTATAGAACACCTTATTAATTTTTCATCATATACTTCTCATCTATGTTTTCCTTCTCTAGAGACTGGCCGTAGCCAACCTCACTGCCACATGTTACTAGCCTTGTTTTATGTAAAATGTCGCCGATTCGAATGAATCAGAGTTGACAACTCAATAAAAAGGATAATAGATCGCAAAAAATAATAGATCGCCAGCCACACAGCTAAGATTTTAGACCCTATGGTTAGTTTTCCACAAGTATTTGGGGATAAATTTTTTTTTTAAATTAAGGGGTTTAAAAGAACTATATTATAAATTAACATATGATTCAGAGTCACTACAAAATCGAGATTATACTTTCATTTGTAGCAAAATCACACTCAACCTCAAACAAGATACAGATAAAAGGAGTCATGGAAGAGCATTATTGCACATTTGTAGCACCATTAAAAAAAGATTAAATTTGAAAGCAAAGAAAAACACTTTTAAAGCTTTGTCCGTATCAGGGCTTAAATACCAACATAACCACATACTAGTTTAAATGTTTTTTTTACATGCACCTTCACATGTTATTTATGTAAATATCCGACGATTTGCACCATATTAAAAGTAATTATTTTTAAAGTATACGTTAAATTTTTTTTACGATGATTCCATACATATTAATTAGAAATACGAGGGTGATCCAATAAGTACTTAGCATACAAAAGAAAAAAGAAAAACGAAAATTTTCAAAAAGTAGCGATTTATTTCTCAACATAGTCTTCTTTTAGTTCGAAATACTTCACCACTCAGCGATTCTCCAATTTCTTTAACCCGTCTGAAAAATACGTTTTCGGGAGTTGTGCAAAGTAGGCTCCCGTGATGGCGATAACCTCATTCGATTCAAATTTCTGCCCGGCGAGTGAGTTTTTCATTTTTGGAAACAAAAGCAAGTGTCCTGGGGCCAAATCTGGAGTATAGGGTGTATGGGCCAGCAGTTCGTAGCCTAACTCAACCAATTTGGCCGTGGCAACGGCACGGCGGAAGTGTGAGGCGGTGCGTTGTCGTGGTGCAAGAGCACGTTTTTCTTCGCCAAAAGGGGCCGTTTTTTCTGCAATTCGGCGTCAAATAGTAGAGCCCTGTGATCGTTTTGCTCTTCTCTACGTAGTCAATGTATATCACACCTTGTAAATCCCCAAAAAAGGTGGCCATTACCTTTTCGATTTTTTTGAAATTTTAATGTGGTGTAGATAATTAAAAAATACAAGACACGTAATGTTTATTATTGGCCGACAAACACTTTTAGGAAGTGAAAACCACCCTTAAATATACCCCGTAAAACATTTTCTTGAAGATATCTTACGTTCTAAAAAATATTTTCGAAAAAAACAAATTGGAAAATCTATGTTACAAGAATATGCAAGTTTTTAAAACAATTTAACCTGACAGCGTTGCAACCTCTATTTTTTAACGGATCAAATTGGTTATTTTTAAAGTTTTTTTTGTCATTAAAAATCAGGAAATAATTCAAAAGAATTGAAGAAAAGTGTAATTTTATTGCTGATTCAAAAATTAAGCTTACGTGTATGTAGATTTTCCAAAATAATTGATCTTAGGGGGGTGAACCACCCCTTACAATAATAAATTGCTTAAAGCAATAGTTTTTTTTACATTTTCTCTGTAACAATATCTTGTAAACTTTCTCAAATAATGTGAAATACACAACCAGAAGGCAATTTTTTCATTGGCTGAGTTGCGCATGCAGAAGGTATGAATAGACCAGTAATCAGAAGATATTTACGTTCCAAATAACATTTTTGGGCGAACAATTTAAAAATCTATGTTTATAAAAAATGCAAGTTTCTTAAGTAATTAAAGCTGATAGCGTTGCTAGCCCTATTTTTTAAGAGATAAAATTGGTGATTTCTTTAGATTTTGTTATCAAAAATTCTGGAAAAAAATGAAAAAATTGGAAATGTGTTGCTACAAATAAAACTAATAATATAAGTTAACGTGTCTTTGGAATTTTCCAAAATGATTGATTGTAAGGGGGTGAATAACTCTTATAAAATATTTAATAAATCAAGCGTTTGTTCAACATTTTTTCCGTCAAAATATTTTCTACTATTCACTTAGGGTCAATAAAAACTGATCTTTTATGAAATGGTCAAAATTAATCATAAAATTTGTAAGAAGGGGGGAAATTTATGGAAAATAGAAGTTATTAATTCTAATTTTTTTGAAAACTATGTGTTAGAGGACGTTACTTTTTATAATTTTTCAAAGATCACGAACAAAGTGCACGATTTATTTCGTTAGCTAACAAACACATTGGGAAGTTGGAAATCATCATTCAAATTACTTTCAACAAACAGTGCATAGAAGATATTTCACATTCTTAATCTCTCGTTCGATCACACATGATTAGAAAATATATCTCTAAGGTAAGTTTAAGTTTTTGTAGTTGAGCACACAGAGTTGCAGCCTTTTTTTTTAAGAGATGAAATTCCATGTTTTGCGGTTTGTTTTGTTATTAAAAATCCGGAAGAAATTGAAAAAACTTGTAAAATGTGGTATTACTAACAAAAATAAAAAATGTACCTGACTTTTTTTTATTCTCCGGAAGAATTTATTTCTAGGGGGTTGATTACTCTAAATAATTTATTTACTCAAGCAATCATTTTTTCACAATGTTCTCTATCAAAACATCTCCTAATATATTTCTAGGATCAATAATAACTAGCCTGTCATTAAATGGTTGATGTAAGGTTTTATGAGTCTCCTCTCGCAAATGTAGTAGCAGATCACCGAACTCTTAAAAATATTTGACTGAGAAACAAGTTTTGAGTACAAAATAAGAAGTTGATTGTTAGAGATCTGCCAAAAAAAAAAATCGGTAAATTGAAACTGTAAATAAGAACTATAAACTGGTTAATCCAGAGCGGCAGTTGCGTCGATGGGCCAGTCATATTAAGGTGGCTCGTTACCCGTATACAGCGCATATTTTGAATCGTTTACTACACATTTTTATTAAAAGTTATGAGAAGTGTCACTTATTCTGACAATAATATAGCTAGTGCTAAATATTATTCCATTTTTTTCATAAAATTTTGTTGCTAATTTTTTTAAATATTGTCATCGATTTATTCGTTCTGTGATTGGTTGATTGAGTAGACTGAGTAATGCATGTGATTGGCTGCGGTGAGTTAAGAGCGGCAAATTCAAACATCACATTTGGAAAAATCAAAATTTAATTGAATTTTAAGTTTTAAAAATTAATTTTATATTTCAAAGAAATATTTCGTACAGTTACAATTATTAATACATGTTTTCCTAATAATAAAAATTCGATGGTCATCGATTTATTCGTTCTGTTACTACCTGTAAATTTTCATTGTCATCTTGTCATCGATTTATTCGTTCTGTGATTCGCCGAGATCGGTCAAGGGCGCGTAAATTTGAAAATGAGATTTAAAAAACAGTAGTTTACATTTTTGCGTTCTGTGCTTCGTCGAGATCGGTCAAGGGCGAGTAAATTTGAAAATGAGATTTAGAAAACAGTAGTTTACATTTTTGCGTGGAATAAAAATCGTATTGATGTATATAATTTTTGTCTTAAAAAATCGAGAAATTAAATATTTTCTATTTACTGTAAGGGGTTGGCGCGCGAAGCGCGCAGGGGCGGAACGCCTAGTCTTTATTAATTTACATCTGATCTTCAATTTTCTGGGCTTATTTTCTTTCTTGAACGAATACATTGGGAGTCATCACGGAAAAAATTCCGAAAACTTGGATAGGTTTGCTGGAAAATTAAATTGTTAATATAGAAATACGAAAAAAAAGTGAGCAATTGAATTTTCCGGGAAATATATCGAAGTTTTGGCAATTTTTTTCGTGATGCCTCCCAATGGATTTTTTCATGGAATAGAATGAGATCAGAAAATTAAAGATTAGATGTAAATTGAAAAAGATTAAGGAAATTCACTAAATTTTTTTCAAGCTTCGGTATCTGAAAAATTTAACAACAAAATTTTATGAAAAAAATCGCATAATGTCAGGTCAAGTGACACTTCTCATAACTTTTAAAAAAAACTTATAATAAAATATTTAAAATATGTGCTGTACAGGGGTGATGAGCCACCTTAACAAAAATGCAACTAGAAAAGAAAAAATGTTTTAAATTTTTTAATGTTTTTAAAAATCTAAGGGATGCTATGGATGCTGGTCATGACGTAGATTTACAAGAAGAAGCCAAACAGGCTTTGAACTTTGATGACAAACGACTTAAAGCTTTCAGTTATTGGTTACATAAATTGAAAAATACTGACCGAATCGTCAGTAGAAAAATAAATAAGTTCGTTACTCAAAAAAAGATAGAATAGAGAGAAATCATAAATGAGAAAGCTAATCGCTTTAAGAAAAAATTAAAACTATTAATAAGGAAGTATGGCCTTGAAAATACTTACAATGCCGATCAAAGTGGTTTTTGACAGGAATTCCATTCTGGCTGTACAATTATGAAAGAAGGACAAAAAACAGTAGAATGCTTCGTTTAAATTATTTCGTTAACGACTCATAATTATACATGACTACCGACCATTAGTGCAGCTGGAAAATTACTGGCTCCACTTTTTATAGTCTTGAAAGAAGCTAAAGACGATATTGGACCAATCATTAAACAAAATTTATTGAATCCTGATAATGTTCACTCGATAGCTTTAAAATCTGGTGAAATGACTCAAGGTTGGTTATAATAAATCTCTTTACAAATTATACTAAAAAAAATAATAATTTAATTTTTTCCCACAGATCATTTTGAAAAATGGATGACAGAAAATTTTTTCCTACTGTTAAAGACAAAAGTATTTTATTGTTAGATGTATGGAATGGACATTGCACAGAAGTCGTAGAAAATGTTACACTTAACAATAAAATTCTAAAACTTCTTAAAATTCCAAAGGATACGACAGAAAAAATGCAACCTGTTGATGTATTTGGGTTTAGAATTGAAAAAAACTTTGTAAGCCATTTGTCTGATAACCTAATGTTATTAAATATGGATATACGTCTACACTTACGAAATAATAACATGAAATTTGTCATCAATTCACAAGCAATTATCTTTTTCCAGATATGCCAATTTGTTTACATATCCTTGGTATTAAAGTGGATACGTGAAAGAAAAAGGTTCTTTTGATAATCCAGTAAAACTTTCTTGAAAAAAATTTCAAACATAGTGTAAAGTATCTGGATGTCAAAATATACGTATTATCACACATTCATGATGCCAAAAATCTATAAGCTTAAAACATTTTTTCGAAAACTTTCATTACTGTACAACGTATAATACATAGGAATTTTAACGTATACGTATAGTGCAGCCTGTCTACGGATTTTGACCCTTCAGAGGAGATACAATAAACAAAAATACGTCAAAAATCGGAAATTTCCCGTAGAATTCGAAAAACTAAAATACAAACAACTGGCGCACTAAGAACCCACAGAAATTGGGGCTTAAAGTGTGCCAAATACGATTTTTTCCACTTTACTCTCACCTGGCTCCTAAAATAAAAAAAAGATTTAAACAAAAGTTGTAGAACCATCGAATACGGATCGATCTGTACAAATCAGATGTTAAAAAATAAAAAAATAAATTTTTAATTCGCAAAAAACCGAAAAAAAAAGCGTTTTTGTAAAAAGCCCATATCTTTGCGAAAAAAAAAAAAATTTTCTACGAAACTTGGTGAAAGTGTAGCTCTTACCTGACTTAAAAACCACGTTTTCAAAAAATTCTTAAATTTTTAAACATTTAAAAAAATTGAATTTTTCGGAAAAATCATGTTTTTTTAAAAAGCTCTATATATCATAGACGCTTGCATCTGTAGAGTCCTTTTTGAGCTTAAAATTTTCTTGAAGTATTGTAGGTATGTTGTGTATTATGGCGCGCTTTTCAAATTTACCGTTAATTTGCACAAAATCGGTTGAAAAATCGGTTATTTTTTAAAAAAATTCAAAAATAACTTTTCTTCGAGAAAATTTTTGTTTATTTTATTCTAGATGACAGTATCGAACAGCTGGTATTTTTTTATAAATTTACAAAAAAAAAATTTATGCACGACCCTTTGGAGCCGAGATAATTTTTTTTTTTTGAAAAAATCTAGTGTCCTCATCTTTGCGCATAAAGGGCTGAAATTTTCAGAGTTTATAGTTCAATATGTGCACTTTTCATAAAAAAATACTAGTACAACATATTCGCTCTTTATTACTTGGAAATTCAACGGCAAGCGAAGCATACTTGGGGCCCACTGCTTCGCTGGCAGTACCGCGGTGTGTGGGAGGGAGTAGGGGGAGGACGCTGTTTACGCGCATAGATGTGTAAAAGTATGCTTTTATTATACGTACCGTGTCGTAGATTGAACTGCACATAGAGCCCTCAAATTATCATGTCTCCTGAGTGTTATGATGAGTTTTAAGGAAATAGTTCGAATAAAATTGTAAAGAATCGTCAGGTAGATAACAATCGTTAAGCATCACTTTTTTCGATGAAAAATACATGTTTATTTTACATATAATTTACGAAAAATTGTCAGTTAATTTACAAGTGTACGGTACTCAATTGATCCGCACTTTTTTAATCGCACGCCCCCCCCTCGTCACTGGTGCGGTCTTCGCTGTACGAAGCGAGTACGGAAGAGTCGGCTTCGCTTTCTATCTGATCATCGTCATCATCATCATCATCATTATCATCATCATCATCATCATTATCATCTACATTGTAGGCTACAATACTTCAAGAAAATTTTTAGCTCAAAAAGAACTCTACAGATGCAAGCGTCTATGATATATAGAGCTTTTGAAAAAACATGATTTTTCCGAAAAATTCAATTTTTTCAAAAAGTTTAAATAATTTTAGAATTTTTTGAAAATGTGGTTTTTGAGTCAGGTAAGAGCTACACTTTCACCAAGTTTCGTGGACAAAAAAATTTTTTTTCGCAAAGATATGGGCTTTTTACAAAAACGCTTTTTTTCGGTTTTTTGCGAATTAAAAATTTATTTTTTAATTTTCTAACATCTTTTTGCACAGATCGATCTGTATTCGATAGTTCTACAACTTCTGTTGAAAACTTTTTTTTGTTTTACGAGCCAGGAGAGAGTAAAGTGGAAAAAATCGTATTTGGCACAATTTGGGCCCCAATTTCTGTGGGTTCTTAGTGCGCCAGTTGTTTGTATTTTAGTTTTTCGAATTCTACGTAATTTTGTTTACTGTATCTCTGAAGTGAAAATTTAACATGGGGCCGAAAATAGACAGACTGCACTATAAAAAATAGAATGATTTTTGAAATGTTTAAAATAATTAAAGAAATTAAAAACCTTTAATATTGGAATTTACATTATTCACTCTTTCCAACAATGAACATTTTGATAAAATTATTGCTAGCTTCCGAAAGTAAAAAGATTACACAACTAAAAAAAAAATGATAATATTCGCATATTTTTAGGAAAGAAACATGTAAAATATCTCCATTTTCTTTAATTTTTTTAACTACAATTATATGTACTGTTAGCGATTCAAGCTTGAGTTAAAGATTTGATATTATACACTGTTTTAATTAGTTTTAATTATTATAAATATACAATTTTGATAACGCAACGGCTAAAACTTATAATTAGATCAATATTTTTGTACTGGGAATTAAAACTTTTAAATGTACAATTAAAAACGTTTTAATACAATTTGTAATAAAGACTTAAATACAAAATTAAAATTTATTACTTCTGACTATATTTAATAATAGCTATTTACACACCAAGGGCGCGTAAGTAAAGAATGTCCCAGATCGCATGTATATTGTCACCCGAGGCGAAGCCGAGGGTTACAAACATGCGATC
>JAPYYV010005704.1:0-27629 GCA_030522625.1 Copidosoma aretas | reverse complement strand
CTTTCAGCGACAAATTAGCGACAAATTATGCCGCAAATCCCGTGAGGCTATCTGCCTCCTAGCCGGAGATACGCATGTATGGCTAGCCAGCTTGATAGGCCGATCGGTAAAAAACGTTCACTGGCTTTTTGGGGAACCGGCAACAAAATCGGTATTAGGCAGATCTGTCAGCGACAAATTAGCGACAAATTATGCCGCAAATCCCGTGAGGCTATCTGCCTCCTAGCTGGAGATACGCATATATGGCGAGCTAGCTTGATATCAAGCTAGCGTTATTGTTTATATCTGTCCACTGAAACGAGCGACAAAATTAATTTTGATGTAATAAATTAGCAACAAATTAACGACAAATTATAAACCTAGAGCCGTATGTGGCATAAAACTTTGGCGAGCTACCTTGATATACCTATTAAAAATGATTTCTTTTCTACTAAATATCTGTCTTCATCAGCTAGTATATTTCACCAAGACTTTAGAGATTTTTTGAAATTTGTTTTCTTTTTTACACATGATTTATCCTACTATGATCTTTCGCCTTTCTTCCCGTTCCTGTACTTCATTGTTTTTTCAAGGCTATTCAGTACATCACCTGGAGTTTCTACCTTACCGACTATTCCACTATGATGATATTTTATAAATGAATTATTTTATATCTATTTTTACTTAAAATTGCGAGAAGATCCTCCTAGTATGAACTTTGAGAAATAAACCAAGCCAAAATTGATTGCAATACGTTGCGAATTAAAAGAGACAAGTAATGCATTGAATGACTTCAAATTTGTACAAGGCCTATAAAATAGATAGACAATTGCAGATCTTCTCATTGTTAGTGTCAATATTGAGTTTAAAAAACAAACCTACAATAAATGGAAGACTTTGTAGATTATGTAGTGCTTCTAAAAAAACAACTTGATTTTTCGAAATAAATATTTACAAAAATCATGAGAAAATACAACTTTTCTTTTTTAATTCGCAACGTATTGCAATAAATTTTGGCTCAGATGATTCCTCAAACTACCGGCTAGGCGGATCTTTGCGTCATTTTGGGTAAAAAAGCTAAAAAATAATTGTTTGATGAAAATTTAACGAAGTAAAGTAGTCGATAAGGTATAAACACTCGGGTATGTACTGAATACTCTAAAACCTGCCTCTGAGACCTCAGATTTCAATCCATTCTATAATTGGTCGTATCACCCACACTGAAAAAACTATGGCCCGTAGCAGAAGCCACCACTTTGTGGACCGCATTAACAACTTACTGTGAAGTGAGTACGCTCTTAACATGTAGCGGCTGCTCCCGACCATAGTTTTTTCAGTGCACACATGCTCCGTTCAGCGTATATCATCCATTTTTGCTTGTCATGTCGACCACTCTACGAGCTTCGTGTTTACTTCCGCGCTTCAGGTCTAAGACAAAAACTTATCAGCGGTGCTATTCCCTTTCTTAACTACATCATCAATACTATCTGAAGCATTGCTAGATGCAGCATCACTCGCATTCCTAACATTTTCAAACGTATTTTCTGCCCCCACTGTATTTGTAACATCGATAGTCATATTAATATTTGCAACATATCTCTTGTTCCCACTCTTTTAATTTATATTTAATTTTCTTACCATGGGCCTTAAGTGCAGCAGAGCCTTTTCGCCCTCAGGCCGCACTTTGGGCCCTCAAAACCACTTTGCGCCCACGGGCAGAAAAATTTTTTCGGCCCTCCGGGCCCAAAATTTTTTCTTTCCTAAGGCGCAGAGTATTTTCACGGGCCCAAAGTGTGCCCACGGGCGCAAAATTGCACTTCGCGCCCTCGGCAAGAAAAATAATATACGAGACTCGGGCACAAAAGTAAAACACGCGCACCCTTCGGGCGCTCAATTTTTTACTTTCTGCCCTAGTGACGTAATGTACTATTTACTTTCTTTTACCTGACTCATTCGTACTATCACTCTCATTCATTTCGCTGCTCATACCTATAATTACATTTATCTTTTTACTGGCCGCCACCGCATCCTATCTTAATCACGCATCATTTATGCTTACTTTACTTCGACACACTTTAACATGAAATTATTTTTGTATGTTCACGTTCACCCATTCAACAATGCACTCCAGCTTTTTACTTTTATCGTCTGTCAAATCGCTTCTAATATGTAACTGTACGACTTTAAGCTTGTATTTATTTTGCATGACATTTCTTTTTTCTTAGTAACTACATAACTTGTCAACATACATGGTACCATTCACACATACACTTAGCGAAAGGTGATTCTTTCCCAGAAGAGTTGTAAAATACGGTTCAAATCACGGTCAATAATAAAAAGGATAAAAATCACTTTCCGGTGGGTGTATATGGAACACCCATACCTTCACACTCAAGGATTGCTAAATAAAAATCTTGAACCAACGAAACCAGTCATTACTTATGAGTACTACTTATCTCATCTTAACATTTTTCTTCCTTCTCAATATTTGCCTTTTATTTGCGGTGGGAGCGGTCTGCTCAGGGAGCGGAGGTTCGCACACGTTTCTGGAGCTTGATTTACACCCTTGCTTGTGTGTTTAAGTGCCCCCCCCCACCCCCCCCCTATGTACATCTTCCTGCTCTCTTGAACAGTTTTCGGTGCTTGTGCATCGGGGCGGGCCTCACGCTCGGACTACAGATTTTCAGACCTAGCAGCAGGTAGACGCTCCTGTGGAGTAGTCCTTCTTTTGCCAATTAAGTTCGAGTTGGAACTGGTTGTTTTTTTATTTCAGAGTTATACCTGGCACCGAAGTCGTGTCTTTAAAGGTAGCTTAATAGAAAAGTTCGTCTTAATTGAGGCAGAATCTTTTTAGTTATTTTTGTTGTAATTATCTGACCGACCGGTTTAAATAATCGTCGCTTCGTGGTAGAGGTCGATTATAGTTTTCTTACTTATTTGTTGAGTTTATTGTTATTATTTTATATAATACAAAAAAATAAAAGGTTCTGACGGTTTGGTAAAAATTTGATAGTAACTTATTCAATTGTTTCCTAGGCTTTTAATTTCGGGGCTTTCGGATTTTTTCAAGCCACGAGAAAAGCTTAGCATACAGAAACATTTGATAGCAGCGCTGAAGGTTATTCTTGCTTTCGAAAAACAATTTCCTCGCTGAAATACATTGTTCATTAAAACCTTCGGATCCGAATCCCCCGCGTCGAGATCTACCTGCTCCATAGCCTATTGTGCAAAACATTAGCGCGACCGCTTTACGTTAAACATTTCTAACCGTCTTGTTCCCCACGTTCTCAGGCCAGCAAGGAAAGTGAAAGAGTTTCAAGCAACGTTTTTGCTTGTTAATGAAAAGTAAAGCCGATACCTTTGTGTGTTGAGAACTAAAAGCATTTGCTCTATGCAGTTCAAGGTCAAGCTGCGCAACGGTTAAAGGTCTTAACGTGATCGAAACGAACTTCCACGTAGCGTGGGAGAAGGTTTTTTAGGTTATTTAAGTGTCCACTGACAATAATTTACCATGATTATTTGGAAAATTAATGAATTACTGTTATATGAACCAGGTTGAGAACATCTTGGGGTGCTGAACTACCTTAACATCAATCACTTTTCTATGTTAACATATGAACATGTTAGAATTACTTTTTTTATTGGCATAATATTTGAATCTATAACGCATAATATATCATTTTACGTTCAAGCTTTGCTCTGTGCTCCCTGATTCACCTATATGGTCTGAAGATCTTATATATTTACATTAATCATCTATCAGTTTACTTGTAAAATTTTTGATAGCCTACTTCTGCATGCCTCTGCATTGTCTTTCAATCTTGTATTTCTGACTGATCTCATTAATTCATTTCCTCTTTTTTTTCCTTCCTCTTTACATAGCAAAATGTGCTCTATGCTCTTCTTGTATTTATTTACAGTATTAACAAAAGTTAGATTTATCAATAACCTTCCAGTTTTTTTGTTTTTTTTCTGATTAATTAAAGTCTCTTTTCACCTTGTAAAATTTTCTTTGCTTTTCTCAAGTTTATTCTCCTCGGTTACACTTTTTATAAGTCTGATCGTTTCCTCATTCCCACTTTTTACATCCCACTTTAACTTCTTTGCCCAATTTTTCGGATATTTACTAATTATTACCCTTACTTGTTCCATGAAGCATACGTGTGGCAACCTGGTCTTGTCTACTTTTAAAATAAGCAAAAAGTAATTTTCTGTCCTTTTCCTTATGTCTATTTCTATGTTCCCTTACCGTCTTCATTTTACACATATATATCCTAGTGTCTTTGCATTTACACCTACTTTCTATGCACAAATTTTTATTGGATATTGTCTACGAAATTTCTAAAATATATTTTAACGTACTTCTAGAACTTTTCCAAGAATATTCCTTTAACAAGATGTAATTACAATTTTCAAAAAATATTGGATTAACAAAACCAAAAGAAACTATTGCAGATGCCTTTAATTAGTATCAAAAATATGTGTTTAGGATGACTTTTCTAAAGACGTCTTTAAAAGAATTTTATTTTCCTTGTTAACAATAAGAATTTCTTGTCTCATGAAATATTCAAAATCACTTTAAGTCTACCAAAATAAGAAGTTTCTTACATCTCTTATTTATTTCATCTTTATTACAGTAATCAAACGTTTTATGTCAATTCGAAGTGAGAAACCCCGTCCTAACACAATGTTGATACTAAATCTTTTATCATCTTCGATTCCCAATCATTAAATATTCTGAACAATACTGGTGCGAAACATTTAAAGGTACTTGATAACCAACTACACATCTTAAGTCATAAACTTCATCATCTTATGTAGGATTATAATGATCCAGGGCTTAATGACATACTTCAAACAATCACCTAAACGTTACTGAGCTTAGGTATTGGCATTTATAGCTCCTTAACTTTTTTTTGAAAACTCTTCTATAGTCCTATGATGCGATTTTTATGTAAAGATGATTTATTTTGTAGACTTAGAAGCCCTAACTTATTTGTAATTTTTTAATACGTTTTTGAACATTCTTATCTTATAAGCTATGAGCGTACGCTACAGTGGCTATTAAATTTTATTGGGTAAATTTTGAGGGGAAAATGTTTATTGTAGGTCGTTCTGTTGAATGTATTCAGATGTTTATAAAATTTATTGTATCGTTGAAAATATATGGTAAACTAATGAGAAAATTTTAAACGTACAACAAGAAGCTTTAGGATGTACGTATTTGGTTGTAAAGAGATTATTCATTAAAAAATCTAATATATAGCAGAAAAAGCGAATAAATTCCATTATTCTGGGTAAGATGATTGATTGAAATCATATCAATACATTCATATATAAACTTATAAACCATCATTAGAAAACTTAAAAACATTTGAAAGATCTAGCATAGTTTCAACTTATAGAGGTAATATGGTTGGTGAAAATAAAACGTTTGTGATCGAATATTCAATTATACCTTCTATTTTCTCAATTTGATAATAATTATTCAAATGGGCAAACGATAAATTGACTGCAAATAATCGTGAATATGATAACATAAAACACGATGAGGTTGTTGCTGAGTCTAACGAAACGTTGCTTAACGGAACAGCATTAGGAACTTTTTCTTTGATCCTTTACTCCTTCTTAACATATGGTGTGTCTATGCACAGAATCATAACTTACATGGACATAATACTCTAACATTAAAACATAAACACTAAGCCGTAAATAATTTCATAAATTCATCCCGGTTGACGAATCTCAGCTGAGAATCAAGTAAGACTTGTGTTAAGGTCTCAGATGAGTTTCATGTGAGATTAAAGTGATTCTTAGGTGATTCTCAGGTGTTTCTCAGGTGATTTGCGGCTGATTCTCAGGTAAATTTCACCTTAGAGTGACTGGTTCTTATGTTTTTTATGAGAACAGTAAAACTGTATGTAGAAGTATCAAAAATGATTCATCATCTAATAATATGAAGATTCTTTTATTAAAGAGTACTGATATGGGTATCTGCATGAGTTCATAAAATAATATCGAGTATCAAAGATTATAAAGGATTCGTTCAAAACAGACTATTAGTGAAACGAATTCTCCCGAAATTCTATAATAAACATAACATGCTATCTTGGAAACAGTTGGTTTTTACTATTATCAGCTGCCATTATTAGAATTATTTACCACGTAAAACATCTACGGGATGTAGAAGTTTTAGCCATCGTTTTTCAGTATTAATAGTGTTTGATATTTATAGAACAAGGACATACTATTATAAGCAAGACGTTTTGAGTAAAGACATTTTTCTTATTTCTTTTTTTTTTTATTGATGGCGGTGGAGGATTTCTTGCATAGGCACCTTCGGAGAAATTGAAGGTAGTATTAGATTCTTACTGACTAAAACCATCCACCACCGGGTAGGACAACTAAAAAGTAAAAAGAAAAAAAAAAAAAAAAAAAAAAGAAGAAACAGAAGCGGAGAGATAGATGATAGGATAAAGTTGAGTATAAACACAGCAGGTAGGCGTCAGAAATCAAAATTGAGATTAGTAATTTATGAGAGAGTAGCCATGAGGTTGGATTATGTGACTGCAGCTTAGATAGCCTTTAGAATTGTAGGCTTGATATTTCATAAATCTTAATATTGTTTCTAAATTAAAAAATCATTTTACAAAATACAAACTAATGGTCAACATGTTTTGGTGTACGATAAAAATTTAAATTTTCATCACTTTCATTAGTTATCATAACCTTCTTTTTAAAAAATTAAATTCATACTTAAATCTATGAGTGTTATTGAGAAGAAAGTTTCTTGCTTTTTTAAAAGTAAAAAATATATTTAAATTGAATAAGAAATCTGTTTTAGTCAGGACATCCAGATTTAATTTTGGATTAGTTAGGGGCTAATCACAAATTACGTCATGCTGGAAAAGAAGGGGAGGGGGGTAGTAAGTATGTCTATTGTGAAAAGTTGTGACTTTAGGGCTGGATTTTATCGTGATGTCACGTCTAAATCATTCACAAGCTGTACACACCTCATGCTTGTAACAGTTAGGACCAATCAGAATCGCAGAACACAATTCGCGTGTCAGGCGCATATAGCTTATGTAGGAGCAGCTTTGGTACATGCATATATTCTATAAATCGCTTCTCACCACGATTATAAACACAAAGTAGTTAAATCGCACGAATCAATAAGTTTATCAAAATGTCATATAGTTTATACGGTAGTCTACATCATGCTACCAAGGAACGCTACGAATTTTCAACACCAGCTAATCAATAAGAGAAAGCCGATGTGATATGGCGTGAGCTTGAAGTGCAATCAAAGGATCAGGGTGAGCTTTAGAACGTGTTGGAGCTAAAATTAAATCTCCTTAGGCAGGAACAGCTGTCAGAAAAAATCGATTTAAGAAATTTTTTATGCAGGTAAAAGTGAAGTCAAAATTATTTTCATTAACTATTCTTATATAATACTTCTGAGTTACCTAACCTCTCAATTGATTTATGTCATTGTATTCTATGAAAATAAGTATTTTATATTTTATCGTTATAGCTGTAACAAGTCGCTTTTTCTCAAACTTAAATATTTTTCATTTTGCACACATATGTTGTATTTCCTAGGCATCTAAAAAAAAATTCACAAGTTACAAATAATTTTTCAGAATGAGAAAAATGGCACAAAAAGTATGTCAATTGCTGAAAATACAATTCTAATAGATGCCAAAAATATTGACTCAGTTCCTTAAAGCGCATAAAATTATCTGACTCACACAAAAAAATCCCTGAAGCAGCTGAAATTATGAATAATCAGTCAAGTCCTGGACGGCAAAGCATTGTAAATAATCAGAAAAAATTACTAAAAATTAAAATAGATATAGCGACATATGGGGGTGGCGCTGATGATCGAAGTCTGAGTGAGCTAATCCGCTTGTGCAAAACATTTGACCATTTGCATCTACAACTTTTACATCCAGGGTATAATTTAAGTAGATCAGCTACTCATTTACGTCTCATACCACGCAGAACAGATTCTAAGGAAGGAAAGAGGCACGTCAGAACTGTGCCAGTTAAGTTGACGCAAGCTCAAACGAACAGCATAAATATCATATCGATACAGAATTTGCTACTGAATAGATTTGAGCCTTAAAGTGCTTAGCTTCTTTTACGGATCCGCATGTTTTTTTTATGTCGCAGGACGATAAGGCCAAAATTTCTTTAGGAATAACTGCAGCATTAGCTAAGCTGCAATAAGCAAAGTGCAATGCTTATGAACATGGAATATCAAGTTACACTACCAGATCAACGATTGGGTAAAATCAGAACAGCACAAACTCATTCCATCAGTGTATGCAGGTAATAGTATTCATTTTACAAATCTTGATAAAATTCGACGATCGAAATTTTCAAATTTATGTTATTGTTAGGGATACTTCTATCATTTCAGGTATTATTATGAAAGAAAATGGAATAAGTAGTTCTGATGCTGTCAGTTATTCTAGTCCAACTTTGATTGCCATCCGAATTAGAAACCTTGATCCTCGACCACTAGTTCACATGTCAATGACATCAATAGAATTTTCGGAAACCGTCTTTTTCAACCACTGTATAAAGCAAGTCTTGACTTTTTTAGTAATCATCTTGATAGCAGCAATGAAACTGTTGATAATGAATTAGAAAAAAAAATTTCAAGCGTGCAGGTGAAATACTTTGTGAAATTTGTAATAAGTTGTCGATTGATGGTTATGGTGTGGAAGCGATGTACATAGAGTGTGATAAGTTAAGAGTTTTAGATGATTAACATTATTTTTAATGGTATGCATTGCATGTAAGAAAATCACAGTACTTTTAAAAAATTTTTAAATGCGATTCTCAAGCTTGCTGTGGTACTCACAGAAGCAATCTTAAAAAGATTCTACTAACTTTCCACAAATATCAAACATCACGCACCTAGATTGAATAGACAGGTAATTTTATTTAAACTTTTTCTGCAATATAGAATCAAGTAAAACAAGCAGATAGACAAGAACAGGCATACATGTGATGTATTACAAATAAATTTTGTTAGTCATAACTTTCTAGCGATGATTAAGTATATCAAAAACTTCAAAATAGATAAAGAGCTTTAAAAAAAAATTTTAAATATCTCAATATTTTTTTTTTAATTTTACAATAAACCATTCATTTTTCTTTGTTTTAGATATCTTACGATATGCATTGCCCTTCGACAGTTTCGAAATCATCAAATAACATTTGTAAATTTTGCAGATTATACTTTGCTTTGGAGAAATCTGTTATCTGGTACACTAAAAATGCCATAGGAGCGAATCTGCAACAATGACGCACATCAGAATTAAGCCGTTTCACGTCGCTACACATTGTTTAAAAGGAGCTCTTTGCATCATACGTGATAAGGGTGGTAATGAAGATGTTGAGTGGGTTGATGTAGAAGAGTTGGATTTAGTTGAAACGACTAATTGATCTGATTTAGATCTAGGAGAATCCTCACCAACTATCGTGAAAGATTTTAAAGATTGAATAAAAAGCCCATAGACTCAAGAATAAAAGAAAATGGTTTGGATTTAGCATTTATTGCTGTAAACGCCGGTCACCGCGGTTAAAGTGCTTATGATGGTTCCTACATGTATTTATGTTCATGTGTATTTTCTTATAAATGAGTGTATGTATGAATGTATGTATGTACGCATGTTTGTGTGTGTATGTATGTATTGGACTTATTATTTATTTATTTATGTATGTATGTATGTATGTATGTATGTATGTATGTATGTATGTATGTATGTATGTATGTATGTATGTATGTATGTATGTATGTATGTATGTATGTATCCATATTTGTATGTGTTCCTGTGTATGCATATGCAGGGATGAGACCCACTATTTTTTATTAAATAAAGGAATAGGGGACTTTTTTCAAAAATAGGGGTTAAATAGAGGATTTTTTTGTGTTATTCTATACAATCCAGAGATTGGATTTTACTAATGTCAACATATTTTTTTAGGATATAAAATAAAATAGATACTAATGTTGTTTGGTAATGTTTAATTTGATTTAAATAGTCTTATCAAGAAAGTAAATTAACTAAGTGCGTGGTACTCTCTAAATCTAAATAAATTAAAATGTCACCCTTCAAATGTATAAGCCAACATTTCATATATAAGTAAGTGAATTTGACTTGTGAATGAGTTGATATACACTTATATTTACGCTAAAAAAATACCACTCAAACATAAGTGAAATTGTTCTTATATATAAGTGGAAGACAACTTTTTTAGGAAAGTGAATTGATACCTGACGAAATATCACTGATAATTAAAATAATGAAGTCACCATTTGTATGCAGCAAAAATAACAAAAACTAGTGTGATACAACTATATCTAGCCCAAGCTGTAAAAACTCAGTAATCTTATCTACTTATACCCTATAATTTAAAGGTCATTAGTCAATGAATTATTATTATTATTATTATTATAATTATTATTATTATAAAAGGATCGAATTGTAAAATTTATTACTTAAATAATTTTGAGGATGTATTATCCGAAACCACCATTGTTTTGACGGTTGTAATATGGGCTGGTTTCGATTTTTACGTAAAACTTTACGCATGGATTTCTATAAGAAGTAAAACATTTATTGCAAAACTTATTTTTGTCTAATTTACCGTCCATATCATTACGCGTAGAGCAATGAACGATTTACTCATACGAAGTAAATAAATTGTTATAAAAGGGTACATTAGATAATAATTGTATTAGACCCAAATTATTGAATCAAATTTACCCTTTGATCTAAGCAATTAAAACTCCATAACTATAAAAAATAAAAAATTTTAATTTAATGAGATGGAGTAAAGTCAGTCGATATACAATTTTATTATTGATTTAACGTATATAAAAAAAACAAAAAACCTTTTTTGTATCCGATATTAGCATCCTGATATATGATTGTGTTCTTCTTGTTTATTTATCATCAGCGCTTTTCAATACCGTAAAAACAATTTTTAAATTAGTAAAAATGAACAAATTTTTTTTTGCTATGAACTAGTGCTAAACATTCATTACAAATTAATTGATATTAGGTCTTACGTTCCAAACGATACTAAAAATTTTAAAATGCAAACAATTGTTGTATCAGGTATGAAAAAAAAAAAATATTTTGCAAAAATGGTAGGTCAATAATTTATGATCTATCATGGTTATTTATTGACTGTACACTAAACTGTTACCTAAGTAACTGAGATAATAAAAATATAGCATCCATCAAAATTTTTTATATTAAATTACAATTTACTTAATGTTTGAAAATTTTTACAATGTAATATTTTTAACTATTATGGGTGTTGATATCATAAGAGTACAAATAAATTATTGTAATTTAATAAAGATTTTTGATCAAATTACATTTTTACATGAGCATCAAACATCAACATTTTTATGTTTTTTAATAAATATCAAACGCTATGCAAGAGTACCATATGTATAAGTTTTTAATTTCGATACAATTAAATCATTGCAGGTTAATGGCTGAAATGATGGATTCCGCGACGCCTCACGGTCAGAAGTTCGAATCCCCGCTCCGTCAACCACTATGAGAAATATTTCAAACACTTTTTCCGTTACAGCATTAGTTTACAAAAATAATTTAACTAACAGTGCGCAATTAATAATTATTACATTTAATAATTTAATAATACACATAATTATTAATAAATAGGCTAAACATATAATTTTTAACTTTTTAAGTAAGTTAAAATTCACTTTTTAAATACTGTCATTTTCCCTTATTGAAAAAGCGAGAACGCGTTGACAAAGTGCTTTCGGATTTCACTTATTGTTGTAGTGATTAATTACTTATTTAAAATGTGCTCCATACTAGGCATACTTTCACTTATTATTAGTGTGACTATTCACTCATTCTAAGTTTTTTTCTTATAACTGCTAATAAGTGCATGTACACTTATTTTGAGTGTACTTAATTTTTTTTTTTTTTTTTTTTAATTATTATTCCCATCGTAGACCAAGGTGTAGAGGGTGTGAAGGATGTTGATCCTAATTCCAATTATATGACACCTTTTCATCCTAGTCCCCGTCGTAATTTATAACCCATAACCCCTTACCCTATATCTTTCCCAACTAATATTACCCTTTTTTTCCACCCCTGGATCTCAGATTTTCCCAAGTAGTCCCACACCTACCTAAAGTGCCCACGAGGCTTACTCCCTGGTCACCCTGTGGTGCAGAAGTTCTTTCAACCGCTGTATCTCGCACTTTCCCCAACTAGTCCCGCACCTATCCAGAGGGCCCACGGAGCCCACCTTCGGGTCGCCCTGTGGTGCAGAACTAGCCGCGAGACTTTGGGAACAGATACCAGCCGGAAGCAACTCTGAAAAAATTTCCAAGTTATTGACCCGACCGGGATTCAAACGCGCGCTTCACTTGAACAGACGTACTACAGCAGACAAAGACCTGCATCTTAGCCAACTAGAAAAAAACCCACATTAGTAGATTTAATATGGCAAACCAGAGTCACAATAATAATTGACCAATAATAAACAAGAGTGGCTCAAATAGCGATTGATACCTATAAGGTGCGCACGTGCGTAGATAAGATTTTTAAGTATACTCTCTACAGTGAATCAGTTAAATTTTATTGTGAATTTTTTAAATGTTTACTTTTTACAATGAGCAAACGACATTCAAGTTATAATTAATCTTTATTTTATATCTGCAGTGAATTTTACTGTACTGTAGGTAGCAAAAGAGTGAAATGGGTATTACCCTCTGTCTTTGTCTTTCTTACGCAGCATATCAAAACTGCACTCGTACGGTGCCTATGTGCCAGCTTCCTATTATAGAGTAAGATGTGAGAGATATCGACGAAAAAATAGGGGGGCACATAGAAAATAGGGGTAAATAGGGGAGAAAACGGAAAAATAGAGGAAAAAGCGGCGAACTAAAAAAAAATAGGAAAAAGGGGAAAATAGGGAAAAAGTTTCATACCTGCGTATGTATGTCTGTACCCATGCATTGACGTTTGTATTTATAAAAATATAAATGTTCGAGTATGAACGTATGCGTCTAGGCATGTATGTATGTAAGTATGTCCACTGAAAGACAAAGATGGACAGAGATGAATACATCAGTATTAATACTGATATAACTAATAATAATTGTAATTATCTGAGTGGGACTCGAAGCCATAGTAAGTAAATAGACACGAAGAAGGAGAAAAGTCTCCACTGATTTAACGAGTGCGACCTATAGAATCTTTTTTCCACATTCAACACTACTAAAACTATCAGTTGCGGCCTTCGATTTTCCAGTTCTAGTATTTTGTTTTAATGCTAGAACCGCAAAAATCTATACCAGGTGCTAAAAATTGTAGTACTGTTGGAAGTGGAAAAAATACTCTATAGGTGGCACTGGTCGAATCAGCCACGGAGTCTTCTTTCTGTGTAATAGTTACAATTTAAAGCAGATATCGCTACTTAGTAGGTTTGAATATTTGTGACTTTCCAAAAAAATTTAATGCTGGGAGCACAACTCTCGAACGGTCTCAACTTAATATTGGCAGTCTATGACTGCATGTTTTTGGTTTGACTTTGGCTGTAGATTCAATGTATATATAACGTGTATAAGTAGCAGCTCTCGCTCGTAACTGACACGGGCGTTTATACAATAAAATAGATGTTAGGTTTTCCCCGATCAAAATAGTGCTTCTAGATGATTACCGCGAGTTTGAGTGATAAAATTATGTAATATATTTTATCGAAGAATAAAAATAAAAAAAACCTTTATTTGAGCTTTTTCAAAAAATAAATTAAATAGAAGAGAGTGATACAAAAAGACTACAACAGTCAAGGAACCGAAGACTTAAGATTAATTGTAAGATATTGGTATAAAATTTAGATGGATAATGATGGAAAATTTTTAATAATCAGTACAGAATATAAAAATAAGCGTAAAACATTATAATTCGGTTACATACCTAAGTGCTATAAAAAGAATATTCATTTGAAAAAAGTTATCAATAACTAAACAAAAATTGAGAAATCACATTCCCTATAAATTATAAGTAAATACATATTCTTATAATAAATTTAAGTTGATCATGAATGAATGGGAACAAAGGTCGAAGTCATCTGATAAATTGACAACGGAAAAAATAAGTCTTAGAGGGCTATGTAAATATTCAGAAAATTATTAGATTGATGTAAAGAAGTCGCTGTCTGCTGGCTGCCGGTAAATTTATATTTACTCTCTCCTACGTTTATGATAAAAAATCAAGTAACAATAGATTTTCTAACATAGTTACTAATTATTCCAAGTATCTGGATAGTCTTGAAATTGATTTTTTTGTTGAATACTAATTATTTTTTGATTTTTTAAAATGTTGTTTTTGAGCATGGTGGGTTATATTCATTTTATAAAGCTATATTCAGGATTTTATAATGTATAAAAAAACAACCAAATATATGTATACTAAAAAGTTCCTGTACATATAATTGTGATAATATTCGTAAAGATAATTAAGTGTCGAAAATTTAGAGATAACTGTATAGCAAGTGTAAACACTGCAAAAAAAGTATTTTAGTGTTAATAAATGGACCATGTTATCTCAAACCGTCTAGATAAAACTGCTAATACGTATACATGCTTGTATTTCTATTGAGTAACCAACAATATTGATGAGAACACTAAGGCAAAGCGGAAGATGCGTGGGCGGTAGTGCGGGGGAGGGGACTGCGTTTGCAGAAATGTTTGGGGATGCTTAGACCCTTTTGTGGTGGTGTTACGGGGGTTCTCAGGGAGGGGAAGGGAGGGGGGGCAATGATAGGCCCATAAAAACGATGGCAATTTTCAAAACATGTAATAATTGAACTAATAACTACGTAAATTGCGGGGGTCCAGCAGGGAGGTGTGGAAGGTCACAGGTGCGGGGCATGGGAGATAACTACAAAATAATAAAATGAAAATTTTACCTTAAAACGATAAGAAAACTGACGAGTTTATGCGAGCAATCTTGCGGAAGCAACGCGGGGGGCTGAGGGTAAAACATACATATAAGTATGTACAGAATGAGAGGGAAGTGAAAGAAAGAGAGAGAGAGAGAGATAGAAAGAGACGTATACACAAATGAGTGATTCAAGCAGACGAGCAATACGCTAATATAGTGATAACGTAGTGTGTACCTCATATTATAGCGGACTAGAAACTATAGTAAAAGGCTAATATTAAGTGAACGTGAGATCAGACGATGAACCGAGTTAGTTTACGAAGAATCAACTCCTACTAGCCAAAGTTTTACCTTTTTAATGGTTATTTTTTAGATATATGCTTTTATGTATCCTACTCATTCAGAACAGTGCTGTATAACTATAACCGAAAGGAACGTGATGTACCTGATCTTCAAAATTATTCAGATTCTCTTACATAAGGTTAGTGACAACACTTTTGTCTACTAGCGATGCAGTTCTGCTTCTACTGTCTATCTTTCTTAATAGGTTCGGACGGGGAAGGAAAATTGTTACTTCTCTGGTTTCTTTCCAGTTCTGCACTGATACGAAGTACAAGCACACTTAGTGAATCAGTTTAACACCAGCCTTTCTTTGTTGTGCGCAGCCGTAGTCTTTTTGTGCGAGAAGTATATTGCTTATTTATAGAGGTACGATGGCCATTGCGGGGGAAAAAGTTAAAGCTTTGGTGAATCAGCTTGTTAATTTACGGATAATTTATGGGATTACAAGTAGCCGCAGTTTTTCCTGCGTGAGTATTCATATATATCTTAATCATATTACTTATATTTGCTACTTTTCTACGTTTCATTTTTCATTTTGTGTAGTCAGTAGGTCGTTATTTTTTGGTCGCAACGCTCTAACAGCCCAAGTGGCTTCCTAATACAGTGACATTGCTAGTCGTATGCTACAATCATCAGGAGAGTTATGAAATTTTCAAAGTTTACTGTCCGCGCAAACAGACGTTTACTATTGTGCCTCAAGAAGGCTTGGGGCCAACCGCTTCGCAAGACCGTAGGACAAATTCTGCGGAAGCGCTTTCCCGTCTTAGAGCAGGGGGATTTTTGTAGCGTCAACAGACCAGTTCTTACAGACACTGCTATTCCTTAATTTCTTCTCTAGGTCAGCTTTTAGGTAGCGATGCCAGTGAAAAAAAGTTGTATGTTTCATTAAGAAAAAAAAAAGAGGAAAGAGCAGTGAAGTTTCTGCTTCGCTTAAACTTAAGTAATATATCAATAAACGCTGTATACCGCAACTATCTGTATTTGCTATACTCCCTATTTCTTTTTGTTATGCATTAAGAAACAAAAAGCAAACAGAGGAATCTTAAAACTAAAAACAAAAATAGTATTTCAATGTTTAGTTTGCTGTTTTGTCTGCATTGTAAAAGCTCTTGTACCAAAATACTTATTCCTTCGTGAGGATACATCGTCCAAATTTGCCAAAATATCACTGATTATGTAATATTACTAAGCTATTGCAATTTTACTACGTAGGACGTAGGTCTTTTTGTTTCCAAACCAGGCATAGAAATTTTACTACTTTTATTATAAACATACTAAGTCCAACGTGGTTTACAGTGTAGCATTTACTCATATTTTAGGTGCCACACGCGTCACTGTCTTGCTACTTTGTATTTGTTTATTCTATTACAATCTCCGGGTTCTCGCTATTGTTGTTTCCACTCCAACGCTTATTATATTGTATCTCATTTTTGTAGCGCGTACGGGGGCCGTAAAAAGAAAAATAATTCGTTAAAAAGTAACATCCCTTTCTCGTAGGCATTTTAGATACTGACATTTATGTATATCCCCCTATTTCCATGTGCATATTTATATGTCTCTGTATCAGGTCATTTATTCGTGCGACCGGGGCACAAGTAAACAAAAATGATGTGTGCCTGCTCAAGCAGAAACGAGATGAATTCGTATATCATAAAGGATCTAATTACTTTGTTATCGGTATCGCAATCATATATCAAAGGGGAAAAAAGTGCTGCATTTGATCAACTGTGGCCCAGTGTGGTTTAGATTTCTACCTTGTCACTTTTGATCTCCCTTACCAGCCATTTAATATATTTTTCATGCCAGGGTGTATGGAATGGAACATCTCCCACCGCTGGGGCTGAAAAATCGTATACGTACCACAGACGAGAGTAAAGAATGCTCAGATCACACGTTTGCCACCCTCGGCTTTGCCTCGGATGGCAATATACATGCAATCTGGGACATTCTTCACTTTCCCGTCCTAGGTGCGTAATGTACAATTCTCTATGACTCTTTCAATAATAGGTTTATTCATTGAACATATAATTCAGCCCTCGGACAATTTTGCGCCGAATCCCGTTTACTGTTCACGTTATTTTCTATGCTCATCGCCGTTACATTTAAGAATCTTCGCTTTGCACTTTTGAGTCGCACGTCTTTTTTATCTTATCTACATAAACTATTTCAACCTCCTTATTTCTTTGCTATTCAACCTCAATATCGTCATAGTTTATTTCCGTTATTTCATATGCGCCCTCATCCAGGTTATCATATTTGTCTATCGACGGCTCTTCTGTACATGAAAAATTTGGTGTTCAACTTTCTATCTTAATGATACTTAAATTTGTATTTACTCTGCACTTGCCTCAATGCTATAATTGTACGCTTCCTACATGTTTGATCGTCTTTTAGCCGCTTAAAACTTGAAGAAATTCGAGCTTTTAGCCCAAAGAGCAATTCATATGGTGTGTATCATGTGCTCTCATACTCCAATGTATTATAAGCAAGCATGCACAAAGGCATAAACTTGTCTTATTTTTGGTTTTTATCCACGCATGCTTTTTAGTATTTACATAAGACGTGGTGCATTCTTTTAATCGCCCAGTGACTTTGTGGGTAGAAAAATGTACTGCCGATTGCATCAATTTTAAATAATTGAGCAGAATCATTGTTTGCTCATTCATTGTTTTATTCATGGAATGAGTTCTTCTGCCTAATAGCAGTTGTTTTGGGAAACCAAAGCATGCAGTACAACAATTTATTAGAGCTTTCACGGTATTCTGCGCCGTTACTCGTTGTACCAGCGGTAAAACGATGTATTTTGTTAGTCAGTCCTGAATCGATAGTACGTGTGTGTTTCCATTTACTGATGGTTTGTACATTGATCCGTGGAAATTTATTGATATTTTTGAAGCTATGCTACTTGCGCCGGGCCTGGGTGGGTGGACTTAACACGGAAAAACCAACGTCACGAAAAACTGTAAGATCCCCCACTTCGCACGTATTCTATAGCGCTGCTGAGGAAGGGCGAGCGAAGGCCGAGGGGAACGCGGCGAGACGAGGCGAGGCAAGGCGATGCAAGGTGTGCAAGAGAGGCAGAGAGAGCTATCGACTGTGCGCGTCTGCGCGAATACATGTCTTCGTATAAATAACAGCGTGTACTGCAGTGTATACGAGTGTACATAGTGTGCCGTCCTCCCGTGGCGACTCAATGGCGTGGCAGATGAGAGGGGAAGAGAGAGAGAGAGAGAGCTGTCTATGTCAACTGGTTTTATTTGAAACAGTAAAAAATAACCAAAAAATGTTTGCATGCTCGTCAAATCGATGCAGACGCCCAGTATTTATTCAACGAGTTGTTATTATGACTTAACCTCAAACTATTTGAAAATACGCGATATGTTAAAAAGGAAGAAAGATAGACTAATAATAACAATTCTCATGGGTTTTCTAAAGGGAAAAAAAAATCATCGTGGAGCACAAATAGAGAAGTGTTAGTTGATGTAAATACATGACCTCCATTTTCAGTGTTATGGATGTATCTATATGGAATTGAGAGTAAAAATTTTTGGAAAAAACTACAGCATATTTAAAAAATCATGACAAATATGCAAAAATAATTATTTACGGTTCAGTGCAGGCATCACCTCAAAATGTTCCGAATTACGCCATATCTCAGAAAAAAAGCCAGACACACCAAAAATAACAATTTTTACGGGTTTCTTAAAGAATAAATAAACATCAAGCGATCAATAATAGTTTTAGTCAACATTACGAGATAACCTCAATTTTTCTAATTTCGTGTACATCTTGGTAAATAAAAGGTGAAAAATTTCGAAAAAAATCACAGCATATTGAATATATGAAAACAAATACGTACAAATTATACCGAAGTAATTTTATGACACTTTAACCTTTAAGGGTAAACAAGATAGGTCAAAAAATACAATTTATATCATCTAGAAATAACATAACTTAAAAAAAACGTGTCTGATTGTAACTTGCTTTTATTTTAGAATAAACTCATTGCATCTTATGTATATTTTTTTTATTTGTCATGCCATTTAAGCATAAGGTGGTATGTGTGTCTGATTTTTTCTCTCTCTCACTCTCTACGCAGACATACACGTACATATGCATAATGATAAAAAAACTCGTGACTTGTGGTGCCACTCAGCTGTTCGGCAGACTCGACGGACTCGCTGACTGTGACTTTACTATAACGATACTATACACATACATTACATGCACACTATATGCATATACGCTCGCAACTACCGCGGTTCTGGCCGATGAATCGTCTGAATAAAAATGAATGAATGTGTATGTGTATATTTTTCCTAGTCCTATCATAATATTTACTGATAAAAATTTATATCATAAGTAAAATAAATTTGTAATTTGCAAAAAAAATGTTCTTGAAATAGTCTTATTTTATAAATACAAATAATTTCTTTTTTTTCAAATTTAATATTTTTATCATGGCAAAGAAGTTCAGCTTCTACCGACATTACAGTCCCGCGACTGTCTTTTTTTAATTTTCTAACAGTCTACTTGTGGTGCCAGTTATTAGCGTGTGATGTTTTCACGAGTACAAGTTTTTTCGTCTGACATGACTCACACCCAAGGACAAACTGTGTAACTTCCGGTCTCATGCTTCTCCAATAAAAATGTTTTAAAATTCTATGTCATGTCTTGCTAATCCCGCGGTGCCCTCCAAATGTTGATTTGTCATATTCTTTTATTACTTTATACCTTCGACCTTCGATTACTTTATACCTTAGCTCAAGTGGCAAGAGCGTCTGTCCAGTCTACAGGAGGTTGGGAGTTCGAGGCTCTCTCGGGGGAATTTTTTTCCTTCTCGATCTCGGTTTGACAGAAAATTATTCAATTGTGGCGCTGTTATGGTCGGGTGCTCAACTGTTGTATGAGAGCATCGCCGTAGCACTTCTTGGATGGCGAAACCATTAGAATCATAGTTTACTAAAAATTCTGCCATCACGCGAGTCAAATTTGAATTTATATTTATTTTAGTTTTTCGAGATAGCTCGTCCACTATCTTTTCGTTATTTTCTTTCCATTTGAGGGCTTTGAGGTACACTTTATGCGATATTTCCATCATTGACGGACACATTTATAGCTAGAGTTTTCTCTTTTCGATAGTTCACCTGCCACATTTTTTTTATTGTGTTGCCCTTGAGGCAAGTTGAGTTTGGCTTATGGCTAGTTGTTTTCTTACTCTCTTTCTGTCACGGATTTGCATAAACTGGTTTCGGATTTTCTATATTTTTCTTATTCTATTCAAGCTGTTTTATCTGATTGATGTGCGTCCGGTTTTCCAACTTTTACTGGAACATGCTTCGTGTTGAGGCAGCGCATCAAGCATTTTGGGAGTTTAACATCTCTCTGGGGACTCTGCTTTTTCATTTTGCATGTATCTCTTAAAATCGTTCGTTTGTCGCTCTTGTTTTTGATTGTAGCCCTGGTTATCATCGTAACCATCATATCTGTGACTAAATGTATTTCTATTTCTATGAGCACTGAATCGATGATTACTATTATTACTGATACTATTATTAAATTATTTGGCATGTTATGTCTTCTATTTTTCTTCCAGAGGCGACGATTATTATTAGAAATTTTGTTATAGTACTGCTTGGCATTGTTACCATAGCTTCTCCGATTGATGTTCAAGTTGATGTCCTGTTATAGTCAATTACATGTTTGATTAGTAAACATGCGACCCTCGCTGTACTCTGAGATGTTTTACGTTTCATTACTATTTGCAACACGCACTTTTACTATTCCACTCACGTTTTCTGATTTTCTCTCTCGTTCTATGTCAAAAAGACATTTTTTAAGCCTGTTTCTAGATTTGCCATCCTTTGGATGTCATTTCTTGCTTCCACTTAACTTGGTGGCGGATTCTTCTGCGCGACCAAAATTTTGGCTTTCATGTTTCTTAATATCTTTAGCATAACCAACTAATGTTTATTATCATCTTCATTCCAAAAAGTATATGACTCCGAGTCGTGTTTAAGGAGAATCGCCATTATTTCTGTTGTGTCTGAGGGAAGGGAAGTCATATTATTAGGGTCGTGCCGTCGTCCAATGTTCTTTCCTACGGCTATAGCGATCACTGAAAATTAAATGGCGAGCGTGCTCATATACGTCAATGTGCTAAATAACGAAACGAAACGGATTTAAGTTACAAAGGCTTTATATTTACAAAAAAGATTTATTCAGCAAAAGAGTTATCCCAATTAAAAGCAAAAATACATTTTACAATTCAATTACGCAATTAGTAGTAGCAATAACAATAATACATGCAAACAAAATAAAATTTTCATCGAAGTAACAATAAATGTGCATTTAAGCATTTATAAGTGTACATTGAAGCATTTATAAGTGTGCATTTAGGCATTAACAAGTGTGCATTTGAGCATTCACAAGTGTGCATTTAAGCATATACGAGAGCATTTGAGCATTTACAAGTGTGCATTGAAGCCTTTTTAATATGTACATGGAAGCATTTTTTACGCTAGTTAACGCCACGTGAGCCCGCGAGCGCGACGCGCGGAATGGCGGATTCCCTGTTAACACCAAAAAAACCAAGAGACTCGGTCAAGCCAGCTCCAAGCAGAGAATATCACATTCGTACGCTCGCAGAGCCAAAAGGCCTAGCGAAAGGTGTGCGGTAGGCACTGCTGAAGCTTGTAGGAGTGGGAGCAACGGTGCACGTGGGCGCAAGAGCTTGTTGATTCTTTGGACTTTGATTGGTAGCCCGTGGTGAGAACTTACGCGCGCCTATTCAAACAAAGTTATAATTTATGACGTACTAGCTAATGACAAAAAAACAAGTGAAATATATTTCATTATCCGCTCTTACACATTACTCTATTTGACTCTTCGCGAGCATGAAAGCCGACCGTCACAAACTAAAATAAACATCTTGGTTCAATAGTGACTTGGTAATCGCCGCGATTGTGTTCCCCCGCTAATATTGGTGTGGAAGTTGCACTCTCCTTGCTCTGGTAACTTGTTACCTCGCAAATCTCTATCGTTGCAGTTCCTTATGCTTCGTAGCACAACACTATGTAAGCTTCCCGAAAATTGCGCGAATGTAATACCATATTCGTAAGAGGAAAACAAAATTTTATTTTCAAACACTTTCGGTAGACATCTTACTTCTGACACCAAACTGTTAGGTTGAGTCCTATGGCCTAAGAATGCGCACAAAATGAAAACAAGGGATATTGTATTGAATCCTGTATTATTCAAATACACGAAATTAGAGTCGCGTTGCGCGTAGGTGCTCGGAGGATCGTATTGTTCTCCCTTGCAGCTTCTTCTAATATCTCTTAGGCCATTGCGCTTCGTTAACTTTTTTAAGACTGCCCC
Source organism: Copidosoma aretas (assembly GCA_030522625.1). Taxonomy (NCBI): domain Eukaryota; kingdom Metazoa; phylum Arthropoda; class Insecta; order Hymenoptera; family Encyrtidae; genus Copidosoma; species Copidosoma aretas. The sequence continues at coordinate 4,968 of JAPYYV010005704.1, read as the reverse complement.
TTCTTTTTGTTACCTATCCTACCCCTTTTTCTAAGTACTACTTTACAGTAGGCCCATAGAAAAGGGGGCGTACGTTCACATAGCCATCCTATTGTATACGACAAAATACAAGATTAAGAGTAAATAATATAATAAAAAAAAAGACGATAGGCAATAAAAAGAACTTGGCAAGATTAAAAAGTACAGAAGTTATGTAGTGAATATTGACAACATTAACGGTGATATTGATAATAAAGCTAACAATAATATACTCAAACGTAAGTTTTATGGTAGCTTTGATAATTTACTAGGAGTGGAATTTTATACATCGACGATGAATATTATAGAGTTCGGTTTTAGATTCAATTTTAACACACTAAACACACTTGCTATGAGAAAGATAAGTGTGAATAGTAAATATATTTTAAATAATAAAAAAATTACTACCGGAAAAACTTACACACAGAACAAAATTTAAAAAATGTTTGACGAATACTATTATTAATAAAATTAAATGTCTTTAACAAAATGATTTTTACACGAGTTTAGTATCGAATGTTATGGTGAAGATTTATGATAATCACATCATGTTGACAAGGGCAGACAAAGGTCGAACCGTAGTGGCTATAGACATGTCAATATACATATAAAAACTTGAGATTTCTTAAATACTGACAAGTTTGAAGTTTCAAGTAAAAATCAAACAAAAAAGTTCTGAGAAGGAATGATTAATATCCATTAACATAGTTTAATATGTAGCCAATGTCAAAAATTATACTGTCATAAAGATTAATTATCAACCTCCTAACTCATATTCTTTTTAAAATAACCAAAAACAACTTACCGATAAGACCAGTAGTTTATGTCATGAATGCCATCTCTTACAGAATGTCAAAAAAATTGATCGAAATAAATCTTATTTGATACAAGATTCATTTTTTTTGTAGCATAAAAAATTCAAATGAAATAATTAACAAAATTCATGATATTCCGGGTGATAATAGAAGCTTATCAACGCGTCCTTTTCATATAATTTTATCTCAAAAGACATTGCAATATCGTTCTAGCTCACAATTATCTGGAATAAAATTCTGAGTCAAAGGTAAATGCAAGGTGATTCTTATTGAAAAAATCATATCATAGGATTCTAACTGAATCATCAGTGCAATAAAATTCTAACTGTAGTTCTTATGCAATATAATGCTGACTTAACCTGAATTCAATATAACTCTTTCTTAGAGCTAAGTACAATATAATGCAAAATCACAACTTCATGTAATATGATCCTAATTTTTTAGTTCTGCATTACAAAATCATTTCCACCGCAAAATTGTGTACAAGGTAAGCTTGTAATTAAACTTTTCTAGCCTGCGTGCCGGATCTATTAATAAGTTAAGTGTACTGCTACAATCGGTAAAATTGATATTAAAAAATTTCCCTATCATATAATACAGATGAACTTAACACCTAAAATATTGCAAGCTATTCCCATGACCAATTGCTATCAGTATAAATAACATGTTTTCTTAGCTCAAGCGACTAAACATGAATTGAAACAATTTACGCTATGCATACATTATTAAATAAAGAATTATGATGTTTTTAAAAAAATACATTTAAATATATGTGCTTCCAAAACCAGTATAATTTGGTTTTATCAAGTTTTTTGTATTACGTGATGAATTTTCATTACTCAAAAAAGGCAGTTCAATTCACTTTTCTAAATTCATATTTGATTTAAATAATAATTTTACCACCTCAGGCGTTTTTAAGTGCTCGCTATTCCCCCAGTAGGAAAAATATATTCCTATAAGAATCCTATAGGATTCAGCACTAATAAATATCTGACCAGGGTGATTACTGGGCCCAAAAGCACTTGTACATCAACAATAATTAGTGACAGAAACTAGTATTACGTTATATGTAAAACTACAATATACATTTTACCAGCACGGTGGCATAACAGTAAAGTTACAGTTTCGTCGAGCACCGACATTGAGCAGCTTGCGTGTTGTAACAGGGAGTTTTTATACTATCATCAAATTTACCGATTGTAGTAGAACGCATAACTTATCAATAGACTAGGAACGCAGGCCAGAAGAAAATAATTATAAGCTTACCTTTTACACTATTTGGCGTTGAAAATTTGTAATGCAGAACCAAAAAATTAGGGTCATATTACATAAAGTTGTGATTTAGCATTGTATTGCACTGAGCTCTAAGACATAATTATATTAAATTTACGTTTAGTGATCATTATATTGTACAAGAATCACAGTTAGAATTATATTGCACTGATGATTTGGATGGAATTCTATGATATTACTTTTTCAATACGAATCATCTTGCCCTTACCTTTGACTTAGAAATTTATTGCAGATGATTGTCAGTTAGAATTATATTGCATTGGCTTTCAAGATAAAATTATATGAATTGGAGGCACCGTTGTGGTCTTCTTTGATCTTACAAACCTTTTTTCAAGTAACTCCGTCAAAGACATAATCAATATTACGAAATAATCATTAGTCAGAAATAAAACAGATGAGCTTGTAACACAAGCTATTATTAGTAGCTCACATTGCTGCTTTGAACAAGAGTACTTTAAATTTATTAATAATGGATGAGAGTAAAAGATGGTTTGATGATGGGTAATCTACTCAGTCCTTTGTTGGTCAAAATCTTTATGAGTTATACAGAAAATGGAATTATATACTAACGTTAACACAATAATCTAGATATGTGGATGACGAGTTCTGTATTTTTAGGTGGCTTAGGCGTTTCGAAACTAACCGACCAAAATCTCTGAAATTTTGCGATTATGTTGATGAAATATGCCAAATTTACTAGCTATCGAAAAATTCTAAGGCAATCCATGTAATTTTTAAGAAAATTTTTAGGATCAACACCCTTCACACTATGGTGGTGGAGGGTGCCTGTAAAAATCAACTCAAGTTAGTGTACGGGTAGGAAAATGAGATATGCAAAACAAAAAAATAAAAATATCACATTATTATTTTCATGAAATTCGTTAGAACTGGAAAACTTATATGCTGATTTGAATTCTAAGAAAAGTACTATATCGCTTTTTGCACATGCGCAAATGACAATTAAAAGTTTTTGTCTTTCCTTACATTAATATTTTAGAATTTATTTTGTGCCATTCACCTCTTAGAGTTTAATACGTTGGTAAGACGTTCAATTATTATGGTTAGCAGGAACAAATATTTTTCATGGTACATATCAATATCGCTTACAAAGATTACTACGGTTTTGATTCTCACAAAAAAAAGCGTGGTTAAGGTGGCTTCAGTCCCTAGTGCCGTATTTGTTGGATGCGATAAACAGTGCGGAGCAAGCGGTTGTGTTCAACCTGCTAGAACTCACACGATTGTTTGATAATCATCACCAAAATGGATGCAAATAATTCCCGGGTGATGTAGTTTCTCACAGTTCTTGTAAAAATCTCAAACTCATTTTCGTTTAAGCAGGAAACAATGATAACCTCAAAATGCACGGAATGCACTACTTCGATCGAGAAAAGTCTGTTACAAATTGTTCAAATCCCTAATTTTTTTCAACAGTATTATAACATCACCTCTTAATAACATTATTACAAAGTTTCAGGTCAAAATATTGAGAAGAAAAGATTCCAGATGCAATTTTGTAAAACAGATTAGAGCCACCACGTGTTTTTTTGTTTACATTTTTATTCATAACATTAAAAATCGAACGTTGATCTCGGTGCCCTATAGTGCTAATCAATTCTACGTCTCATAAGCTTTCGTTTATTACTTGATTGGCTTGGATTGTGTGTTTTATTTGTAAGTGATCGGCTGATCAAGATAGGGAAATATTGTTGCTACTCTTGTTTACACTTGTTTTACACAAGCAGAAATTTCATCCTCCAAATATATTACCCATATCCTCTGATTACTTCAAAATAAAAAACACAATCCAAGCAAATAAGATATCAAACCAAAGCTTATCAGACGCAGAATCGATTAGCACTTTAGGGCCCCAAGATCAACGTTTGATTTTTAATGTTATAAATAAAAATGTAAACAAAAAAACACGTAATGGCTCCAGACTGTTTGACAAAATTGCATCTGGAATCTTTTCTTCTTAATATTGTGACCTGAAACTTTGTAAAAATGTTATTAAATGGTAATGTAACTATACTGTTGAAAAAAATTTTGGATTTGAACAATTTGTAAAACACTATTCTCGATTAAGGTAGTGCATTCTGTGCATTTTTAGGTTATCACTGTTTCCTGCGCAAACGAAAATGAGTTTAAGATTTTTACAAACCTTACATCACCTGGGGAATATTTTTATACATTTTGGTGATGATTACACAGGCCTGCAAAGAACGGGTTATTTTTTTTTCTTTTTAATTTAATAGTCGTATCCTAAATATTTTTTCGCGCTGAATCCGAATCCGTTGGCCAAATTTCCTTATCGAGTCAGGATTTTGAGCAATCCTAACCTAAAAGTGCCAAAAAGCGTGTTTTTTGCACTTTTGCGCGTTGAATATCTCAAAACTATGAAACGATAGGGCAAATCGGACAACGGGATCGTTTTTAGCATGCCAAAATCTACAGAAAACCATATCGAAAGCGTGAAATTTGAAAAAACTTTTTTTGTAATACTGAAAAGAAAAACTCTTGGCGCGAAATCGACGATTTTTATTAGCACATGATATCATCGTTGCACCTTGTTTTTTAATAATTTAAATCAATAAAATTCATGTAATTGATGTTAATAAAGTCACCAATTACAAGCGCATAAAGTTATGCTATGAAAATTCAAAATGGTGGACACTAAATGGCGATTCTTTTGAAATCAGTTTCTTGTCGCTTGAAATGTATTTCATCTTTCTAATCGATTCGCAATAATAATAATAATAATAATAATAATGATGATGATGATGATGATGATAATAATAATAGCGATTCGGTTGGTTGAAATCATCAAATTTCATCATTTCTT
>JAPYYV010005703.1:0-15968 GCA_030522625.1 Copidosoma aretas | reverse complement strand
AAATTGTTTATATTAAGTCTACTAGCAGTGACAGGTTCCCAAAGCTCGAAATGTCACTTCCGTAGCTGTCACTTCCGTACCCCTCTAGAGTCAAAGTGTCGATTTCTTTCACTTTCAGACAACGGATCTTTATCAAAATTTTTTTTAGCTTTATTGGGCTAAAATACGAGACCGGTGACTCGGTGCTCGGTCCAATTGGCTTTTTTTCGCGTGATGTACCGTTAAACGGCAATGCTACTTCCAACGCTAGTAGCGAGGCCGTACACTATTTTATATGGTCCTAACTAAGCTTAAACAATAGCTGAAACGTAGCCCTATCGATTGGACAAAAAATTTGTGGAATTTTGGGCCAGCAATCAAACGTTACGGCAATTTTAAGGAAAATAACGAATATCGGGCAAATATCGGCAAAATCTCATTTTCAGCAATTTTTATGCTCTTCTTAAAACCGCTGTAACTTTTGATTGGAGAAACTAAATTAGATCGAATTTTTTTTTATCGATAGGGCTTGACTTTAGCTTGCGTTTAAGCCAGGTTAGACCACTTCAGCTGTACATGCAGCTTGCCTGTACGCACTATAAAAAGACGTGTTTTTTCAAAAATTTACTAAAATTCACTAAAATGAATACTTGTGTAACTTTTGATAAACAAACTTTGTTGTAAAATCGCTTTAGATACTTGTTGTGGATGCTTATAACAATGGAAAAATTAGTCGAAAAACTTTTTTCAACCAACTTTTTTTTCAGCAAAATTTGAAGCTTATTTGAGCCAGTTACGGCAGAATCACCCATACATGAGTGTAGTCTGTTAACTCCCGTCTATTAACTGGCCTTTTTTATAGTATTGCCTACAACGATTTCATTTGACTCTTTTCTATTGAAGATACAAGTTTTCGATACAAACTATTTTAGGTCATTTACGAATTTTTTTTATAGGTACGCGATGAAAGGTTGTAAAAAATGTCTGCTCCCTCGTTTGATCCCTTTTTTTGAATAGGATTTTTTTTGGGTCAATCTAACAATAAGAAAAAACGTAGTATGAAGTGCTTGTAGAAGTAAGACAATTTTTAGGAATTCTTAAAACTGTAATAAATGAATTTAAAGTAGTGCCTTTAGTTAAGTTACTCTATCATGTAGAACTATACACAGGATTGGACTTAACACATTCCAAAGAGAGTAAGCCGTAAGAATAAATTTTAACATTGATATTGAATTTCTCAAATAGTACGTAAAAATAATGTATGCCAATTTTTTTTTCACAAACACAGAAAATCTCATATTACGCTTTGAGGAAAGAAATTATTTTATTTTATACTGGAATTAAGTTAGTAAATTTCTGCTAGGAGCAAGAGCTCTACACGATTTAGGAGAGTGTTACCAATTTTTTTCTCTAGAACATATACGATTTTATGATGCCTGGCTGAGAGCCTGTGAATCTGCGATGGCATACATAGGAACAACATGAGCAAGACAACACAAGGTTTTTTCTTAGAATCAAATCAGTTTAGTCTGTTAAAGATCATGAAAACCTAGTTAAGGAATACTACAACGCATGAATAGTGTGTAGTATACCATTGCTGATTTTCCTGTACTAGTCATGCTTGACAGCTTTGACAAGATAACAAAAGGACCATGCTAATGTAATTGTGATGAGTCCTTTGTCTACACAATATCTTTTATATCTAATACAAAAAATTCGATTCAAGACTCTGAAACAATATGTACTTAATTTAGTTTTAATGGCTTGTCCATTAAAAACTAAAAAGTAAGGAGAGTCGCAGTCCAACACTCGGCGTCAGCTACCTAGTTTTAAACTTTTGTAGGCTTGTATTTCTAAGTTCTTGCAAAGATTCAGCTGTTTTCCCGCAGAGTCTAAAGTCTTAAAAGAAAACAAGAGAATAAAGAGAGCCTCGACTCGTCATCGTTCTACCTTTGCTCTAAATAGACTCTCTCTAAGCTCCATTTATAAATGAAGTACACCAAGGTTATTGAGCCCAGGTGTTATGAATTTAGAATAACCTTAACGGACTTAACTGATAGTTCTGCTCGCTATATACCTGTCTCTTTTTTCTAAGCTGCTCTCTGATATTCTCTGACATCCTTACTACCCATGAATTACTAACAATGATGCTTGTAGTCCAAGACCGCTAATATCTTAGTAAATTATTACCAACTCCCGGACATTACGGCCACTTTATTTGTGCTCGTAACAAATACTACTTAGGAAAAGTACTTAAATTAAAAGCCACTATCCTTTAAAGTGTATAAGGTTAAACTAAGTGATTTACTTGCTGTATTTAGCTCCTATACCGTACTGAACACTTAACCTGCACCAAAATGCCTACGACTTTGCCGTGAATTCGGAGCCACGTGCTCGGCCGATATCATAGACAATCATCAAAGTACATATTATAATGCACATTTACCGTGGCTCTGACGATGACCATTACACTTTGATTAATAAGAGTCAAGGAGATGTTACTTTTGCGATAAATAAACTGCGTTAATCTTCTGCACCACAGACCAGTGGATGTTCTATTGACAACGTCACAATAAGTAAAATGAAAGCCTTGTTACAGGCATGGCTGTATCTTTGATATTTGATTACACACTTACATTTTCGAATAATTACAAACTTACAAATAAAAAAAAAAACAAATGGAATTGTGATATTTGAAAACTTAGTATGTTGATGGAAAATTAGTCTGTTCAAACACAGCTACTCAAAACAATTTTTCGTAATCGTTATCTAACAAGAATATAATACTACGACGTTTGATGTACCATGTAGAATGCAATGTTTGGCTATACGTGACAAGAAAATCAAATAATATCAAGCTTGAGATTCTACACATTCTATACAAAACATTTATAAACAGCGATGCAAATGGTTCAACAAGGTTATGCAGAATTATGCTTGCGATACTACGAATGCGTAAAAACATTTTTTTTTTTTAATTTAAAAATGGTTTTTTAGAACATATGCCTAGTAAACTAATTCGTATTCATCGTGCAGAATCTGTCAGTGAATTACTGAATCTCAGTCGTGAAATAGTCACCAGCTTGCATATTAGCATAATCTTGGCTTACATCTAAATTACATATAGAAATATGCCTTGCTGGGAAGCACTATTGTAATTTGATTAAATAATAAGACTCGGCCCACTTTAACTTAAAAGTTGTACCTAAATTTTTTGAAAAAATAGGGGCTTAATTCATATCACCCCTTTGTTTAGCGTATTAAGCCTGTCAAAGTGCATATGCTTTCAAGCCTGTCTGTAAAACTGGAGCTGGCATATGTTTGCATTCATTCCTTATAACTTATTTAACACACTATAATCATCACTTAATAGGTAAGTTTGTCAGTTTTCTACGATTTTTTGTGTAATTTTCAACAAAATTCGTTTGTTCTGTTTTTCAAACAGTTATTTACTGTCATTGTAAGATCAGCTTAATGAATAAGTTATGGGCACAATGATATATTACGATACATGTGATAATTAAAATGATCATATTTATGTTGAACACTCCTTTTACAACGTTTTGTCGACTGGTGTAATCATTTTTTCTGAATTTATCGACAGGAAAAATGACAAATGCAATGACGTATGTAAAAATTGTGGACCAACTTACAAAATGCATGGTAGCTAAGCAACCTTCTCTTACGCACATGTATCGGTACTGACGTCGAATTAGAGATGGAGCCACGTATGACAAACTACTGGCCAGCAAATACGAAATCAAAAGGGTGAGGTAGACAACGTGGATCTCAGCGGCAACTTATCTACTTGTCAAGCTACAAGACGAAGCTTGAAAAAAATGCAGGGTCCTACCAGCTTTTTTATAGCATATGGAAAATTCATCTTGTATATTTTATCTTAGATGTTTCGGACAAGAGGGCTGATTAGAATATCTCGATACCTCGCCATAAGTACAACTCTTCCTTAGAAATATTTAAGCTATGAAGTATAAAGGACGCATGGTGGGCGATTTCAGTTTGTTCTTTCAACAGTACATGGCACTAAAACCGAAGAAGGTAAGGTCATAAGTTTTTCCTTTATATTTAACCTTGTAAGTAAAATGTAGAAAAACTATGAAGCAAAATTTACATAAAGTTGACTTGCTTCAAAACTTTAATACATAAAATTTGTAAAACTGTGTATGTATCCACAAAATTATCGAGTAAACTGTGCATTTTGCATTCAATACGTATGATGAATTGCCTTCTTCATTATAAAAAATATCTTTCAATAAAACTGTACGTTGATACATCAAAACTTGCTGTTATGACTTTAAAACACCCAATTATAAAATTAAATGCAAAATCAACCACCTCTATTTATGGTTTATTTCTAACTTTACCTTTTTTTACAAATATAAACGTGAAAGAAATTATTATCTTGCGTTTGTAAAATGATACATGAATTTGTGTATATTTAAATTTGTCACAGTCAAAAAGTAGCGAACAGATAGTGCAGGAATAGGCTTTCATTATGCATTTATGCTAAGTTTGCACATATTTTATGAGAAATGTAAAACCTTATTTTTTAATTTATCGGAGATAAGCAAAGTACAAGTGTGATGAAATAATTAAGAGTCGGGACATAACCTTAAAATATTGTTTTTGTAACCTGACATTATATTGTTCCTGATAATTTTTGCTTGTTTCTAATACATCAAAATGCAAAAAATCATTTTTCACTACACGCCATGACTTAAATATAAGTTCTTATAAAAAAAAAATGCAAGTTAAACAAGACCTCAAAATATTATATTTATAAACCTTTAGTAAAGCTTTTTTCTTCAACTTTTAACTTATAGAAAAAAAAAATTGTCACTAATCATTTACACCACTATCTGAAAAAAAAAATTAATGCTTGTTTACATTTGTTATAGTTTGATCATAATATACAAATATTTAAAATAGCATTACATTATGTATTCACCACTATTTTGCACACAATATAGGCTTACAAGCTGTGTAAGAACTTATTCTTTATTGTATTGGAGATGCCTTAAAAAAATATAACGGTTGTGACATAACCTCAAAGTATTGTGTATAAAGAGTTAGATTTTATGATTTCTAATAATGTTTGCTTGCTTTATACACAAAAATGTGAAAAATTTTTGTCTACTACATTTGCTTGTAATAAGATATTTGTGCTTATAAATATAAAATTACAGTTAAAACACTATATCGAAACATTGTGTTTATTAACAATAAAGAAAGTAAACAAATCGTGCAAATATTTTTAAAAAATTATCCAATTATGCATCTATTCCGAATAGTTTTTCTAGCCTTGGATTATGTTATTTCTTATAATTTTTTCTCTTTTTTTCCACAAAAACGTGATTAATTATTTTCCACTATGATTGCTATGAAAAGGTGTCAATTATTTTAAAAGAAACTAGAATTTCAATATAAACTCATTATATCGTCTCTTCAAACCATTTGTATAGTTTTTTTTTTTTTTTTCCGACCATTTCATACAATTTCAATCGTACGTTATCATTATTTCCCGTATATATAACTCGTAAAAAATTATTGCATAGCCTTATCTGTTATAATCCAAGCATAATTTACAAATGTGGTTGAAATATCTTTAAATTATGATTTTATCATAAGATGTGCATACATTACAAGGACCACTATTAACTGGTGCGTAAGTGGAATTAAATTGAATAACGTATCAACAAACTATATAGAAAAGATATTATTATTGATGAAGTCTGATCGAACATAATAAGAGGATAATAGAATGGTTTATATTAAAACATGAAGTAAAAATTCACGTCTGTATCATTACGCAGATCGCCGTAGACTGAGTAAGCATATTGAAGAGTAAGGCCATCGACGAAACAGGATGAAAAAGTATATAGAAGTAAAATAGGCTTGAGTGTCTCCCCACATTAAGGCAATTTAATTCTTGAGGACCTCGAGTCAGAAGCTTTATGTCGGTTTAGAGACCATCACGATTGTATTCCTAAATATTATAAGCGATAAGTAGACGACACATGTGTGTACGTAGAAACTATGTTAAATTGGTTCCTAAAGTTTTTAATATCCTTGACGAACAGTCAAAATAAACGTGTAAATCACAGTCCAATAACTCAATTTATTATTTGAATGTTATCATTACAGAAAAAAATGCCAAAACTATTACTGAGTTAGTTAGTCCAACCCATTGCTTCCAACAGATGGGTATATATCTCCTTTTTTACTATTTCATATCACGTTCAATAAATACTGTACTTGATCTGATTAAAAGAGCAACTTTTTTTTTACACAGAACTTTTTTATCACAAAACATTTTAAAAGCAAAAAAAACCCACAAGGCAATAATTATAAACAGAATTTTCTAAATATATATATATACAAATAAGATACAGACAACTTATTAGTACCAAAACGATCAGTACTTTTTCCGTCTTTGGGCCTTTTTGAAACCCTGGTACACCTTTGGTACGATAAATAGCATTTGTTACTCGATTGTTGGCTTACAAGTAGGACTTTATCACAAACCTTCTTATGGCCCCCGCCTATGGCCAATGCTGCAAACGTCTCGGCCTGTAAACAAAATCTTCTTTTATCTCGTACAAAAACTAATAATAATGTTAATCAGAAAATCAATACTTCCATCTCTTAGAGACCTTACTTCTTGACTTATAGTTTAAAAACTTAAAAATATAGAATATCCGAAAATATTCTACCATTAAAAATAGACTCAATAATGTTATTATACTAGGTAAAGACAAAATCAAAAAATCAATACATAGAAATGTTTTTTACAAGTTTTAATGTGGCTTTCGTCTGGCAGAATACGTGGAAAAGGCAAAAAGAACCGTAAAAAAACGCCACTACGAACATCAAAACAGTAAGAACCAGGGTGTTATTGTCACTTTACATATAAAAGATTTAAATCCTAAATTTAATTTTAGAAATTTCAAAATTTCACACTATAAACCAAACAAACAAGGGAGACTATTTTCCGAAATACTATACACCAACTCAACGGTACACACAATCAATAGAAAAGAACATACCTTATTCCTTTACCGTATTTATAAAACTCTAATGCGTGAGCTAGAATTACTTTGTGCATATCAATTTAACACTTGTCTTCATTTCTGCGTGAAAATTTTTGCTATCCCATGTACTTTGTCATCCTCTATCACTAATATACTTAATCTTTAATATACTTACTTGGTCTGCGGCAACCTGCGGAATAATACATACGTAAGTTTTAACTTGATATCTTCATATATACCATACCACCATTCTCTAATTATTTTTTATCAGACCATACGATATATGAGATATTCTGTATATCGTTTATTAATACGATATTTTATTGTTTCTAACATATGTACCGGTTAATGGTATTGTTGTTAATTCTGTTTCTGAATAAAGTGAGTCTGAAAAAATTGACGTTTAGATCAGCAAAACGTTGCTCAAAAGAATACCTATCATCTTTGCGTTCTTTGTTTTACTCCTTTACAGCTCCTAATTGATCGTGTACTTATGCACATACACAGCGCATCTGTTAGTAATAAGTTTTTACAATTTAATTCGAAAATTACAAGCAAAAACTAAAAAAACGGTACATAAGGTTTAGAATTATGATATTCTGAGGTTACTGTTAAATTTCCGTTTTCTTATTAGAGGTTTCTTATTATATACGTTATTAATAAAAAATCCAGTGAAAAATAACTTTTACATTTTTAAAGAAAGAAATCCGCAATAATTATTACAAATAACTCCATCCAAGTCTTTAATCACATTTCTTCAAGTAGAATAAAGTAGATGCATACTCAAAGGATATTTTTGCAAGATTTGTAGGATGTGTTCGAAATTTATTAAATTTACATTTGCAACCGCATTTTAATTATTCTAGATATACTAAATGAATTCTTTTTACAAATTATATCGCAAAAAAAGAGCTAAATGTGACAAAAAAGCCTAACATAGGTTTAATAAACACGAGATTTTTATGTAATATTACAACTGTAATGAACGTCTTATATAAACTACCTTACTTACAGCGAATTCAGTGAAACTTTTTTTTTGCATTTCTGTGTAAGAAAGACCACGAACCTTTCAAGAAATCACATAATTCAAGTCTACAAATACGCCATTTTCAAGTTATGTCCATACAGCAATCCTCTTTTGAGGCAATAGTATTTTTCTTATCTCCAATACATTGAAAAATTAGTTCTTGCACTGTTTGTAAACCTAATGTCTAAAAAATCATAGTCCATTCATAATTGAATGCTATTCTCAATATTTGTACGTTGTGTTCAGACCATAACAAATGTAAGTATGCAATACTTTTTTATTCCTTTTAGATCCTACGATTTATCATTATTAACAATTATATTCGTCTAAAATAAGTTGAGAGTAAAAAAAAATAATATTCTAAAAGTTTATAAATACAAAATTTCAACGTTATTTAAAGCTAGCCATTTCTTTTTGTAATTGCCATTACCTTACTGATAGCGAATGCAGTAGAAATATAAGTTTTTGTCACAAATGTGCATCTCTCCAGGGCGGTCCCTGAGCCCGAGGGCCCTTGCAAAAAGACGCCGAATGTAACCGTTGAGACCCTTCCTTTTACAATTTTTATAACAGTACGTTCAGCCTTACAGTAAATGCATAGTTAAAGCCTGATTCGCAATATTTATAGGTTATAGCGATTTCGAACATGCGCTTTTGTTAAATAACTCATTGTGCACTAAATAAAAATTTTGTCATTTAAATTCTCGTAAAAAAGGGAAAAGTAAAGAAAATGCCATAGAAAAAGGAAATCGATAAAAGAAAAAGGTTATAATGAGGTTGTTTTAAAGTCATGACAGCGAGTTTTGATTTATTAGCATACTATTACATGAAAAAGTTTTCATTATAATGAATCAAATTTATCACACGTATTGAATGCAGAGTGCATAGTTTACTCAATATTGTTGTTGATACATATGAAGTATTGCACGTTTTCAGTATTTAAATATATTTTTGTGCATGTAAACATTTTTTAAATCGTTCCTTCTAGTATTCCTATATTCTGCGGCTCATGAGATTCAATTTTAAAATATAAGTGACTTTATTTTCTTTGGTTTGGGTGCTATGTTTTTTCTAAAAAAAAAAAGATATAAAAATCGCCTAGCGTGGGACGCTTAAAATTAAGTCTCTGCTCACCAAGTATTTTAGTAGTTGTCATCTTAAATCTTTTTGCCACTGATGCACCAGGTCAAGTCCATATGAAAAAGAGGATAAGAGCGATGGAAAAGGTAAAACGTTACGTAAGTAGGGCCAGGCTATATCTGCACTTTTAAAGTATAGTAAAAACTAACGTTTTGTTTTCCTGGGAACTTTGGTGCCTAATCAACTATACTGCTAGTGGAGATTGACAGTTCCAGGGTGTCCTGTAATTTGTAAGAGTAATAATAACGTTTTGCAAAGTTGAATTCATCTTAAGCTCTCCCATAGAACGTACTCGTATACTTACTATCCTGTAAAAACGACCTACTATGCAAATTTATTTATGTGTGGACAAATATAACTTTTTCGATGATACTAAAATTATTCTTGAAAATGATTACTTTACTTTCTTGGACTATGCTGCAGCAGTGCATACTGCATCTCATTTTTGATCATCTTAAAATAAGTCTACTATCCTACTTTGAATAGATAGGCCGCGCGTGTGCATAACTTTTACCACACAACCGCTAGAGCGTGAAGGTAGGAAAAACAAGCAATCCAAAAGAGAAAGTATAGAGCACGGGTATAAAGTCAAGCCGCGGCACCAAACAAATCAGTCTACCTTCGGTAGCTTTTACCCGCTTATCAGGGAGGTAAGTGTCCACCTTTAAGAGCTCTCACCCGCTTATAACGGAGATAGTGAGTTTTTCCTCTGGACCCACTTATCGCGGAGGAATCGAGCTTTCGAGCCATAGTGACGAGTAGTATACTCCGATCGATTTTTCTACGACCTGGTACCCGGATGTTTCGGAGAGCAGGTCACTGCCAGGCCCAGTGTAAGTAAGAGAAAGAGAGAATAGAGCCAAACCAGCCGAGATCATTCGATATTAAAGAATGTCTAGCTGATCTCCTGGAGAAAGTGTGAGCATACTTACCAACTAGTAGTACCCGGGATGTTCGGTTTCTGTGCCCTCCAGGTATCCTCGATTCTCTGGCGGAACAGAGACCACGTGTCTTAGATGAAGGTACTCTAGGAGATTCCCAAATATTTTTGGACACCCTAGAGGCCCTACGACGTGACATAATCTTTAAGAGCGTTCGTTTGTAGATAACTAACCTATACATGTTTATCACGCGATTTCTGATCAGTCGGCAAAAATCCAGGTTTTTGATAAGATATAAGAGGCTCATAAGTACTCTGTTGTCAGTAACAGAAAATTATTATAGGAATTAAGAATATAAAATAAGGAACGATTCATTTCTGTTTTAAGAAATTTATTTGACGCTTATTTAGAAAAAACCATACCTTTTTTTAGATAATACGTATGTCTATATTTCAATATTTTTAGATTAACCATTTATTAATAAGCACATTCTTCTTGGATTTGGGCATGTAAACGAGGGAGAGCATTTTTTTGATAACCGCGCAAGTCAATAAAGCGATATCTCACTATCAATCACAGTCATATGTCTGTGGTGTGTAAAAGATCCGAGATGCGAGTTATAAATTTATTTCGGAACAAAGTTAGTATTTTTTTGGTGACTGTGCATTTTTCTATTATTGTGCTGGCCACAAACCAGTCCTCCAACACACAGTTTGATTAAATAGCTGTTTGTTGGCCCCGAATTAGTTGTATTTCACAGTCAGTTACTAAAATTTTGCGTCACCATTTGTCCGAGCTATAGCGAAGAGGGAGGATCTATTCTACAATATATAAACATATACTACATCTGTTAGGTGTGCATTCATTCGTTGGAATACACGTCATAGAGTCTTACCTGTTGCAATAAAGACGTGATAATATCTATAAAATCAGGCGTTGTGATACATGTTTGCACACACGTATTCTACTAGTCAGATTTAAAGTTTTGACTGTAGAAATGACATTATTATTTTATTTATCCTTTGATAATTCCATCGTGACTGTTACGATGATCCAAGGCATTTACGAAATAGAACAATAATTAAAATTTTCTCCTATATTTCCAATTTTTTTTCGTTCTATTTGAAAGGTTAATTATTGCATATTTAGTGGACATTAAATTTCGATTTTTTCCCTAAACTCTTTTTAAGCTGTACTGTTCTTTTGTCTGTCATGTTGTAATGGTAATGAGTTGTATCGTATTATATACAAAAGGAAATTTTGATGGATACAACAGTAAATATTATTGTTTTTTTCAAATCAGATTTCTATTTTGTCCGTAATGTAATATTTATCACGAGTAGTATTATACTTATAAAGAAAACTATAAAAAAGAGAAGAAACAAGTGATAATGACAGTTTAGTTTATTTAGTATAGGCATCCCTAATAATTATTTTTGGCAGCTACATAATCATAAGTTATTTTGTGAAGAAGAAAATCTGAACAATTAATAGTTCTCTGTACTGATTTACCTTATATTCTGAAAACAGTCACTTTAGTGATTTAACTTGCATATAAGTGAATTGCTCGAATCTTTAAACTCAATCATTCGTCATTTGCGAGAGGTTGTTTTAACTTTTTTGTATTGTGATGTTATCATTATCTTCGTGATCAAATAATTCCTGGTATTTGTTTTTCTCTTTTTTATAGTCGAATTTTTGTATGGATGAAATACCGCATAACTAAAAAACATGCTGGAAAGATAATTCCTAAAGTTTTAAATAAAAATACACTACTTTGTTACAATATGTCCGTCTGCGGGTGTGCATGCTTGCGTGCGTGCATGCGTGTCTATGTCTGTGGGTGTCACTTATTTTTCGTCTTTTAAAATATTTATTACTGCTAAAACAAATAAGTTTAGTGGGCTAAATTTTTTTTAACGTGGATAGACAGTGAGGTCTGTGTACAAACACGTATATCTTATCATCATCTTGACAAAGTTTAATCAAATTGGGCTTTTTCATATTTAAAAATTATTATCACTGCCGAAAACCTTTTTAAGTTTCAGCGCTTATTTTTTTTTCGATATTTTTATGTTTTTTAGAGTGTTTTATAATATATTTTAATGCTTATAAGATTTACTGCGAAAGGAGGCTTCTAGATATACAAAGAAAATTTGGAAGTGAGCATTAAAATATAATCACCTGCATCTCAGAATTTCCTTGACTAATTTGGACATCACAAGGCTTTTTTCCATAAAGATGCCTATTTTTGCTAAAGAACAAGATTTTAATTTATTGATTTTTCGTTTCGATTTTTTGTTTCGTTTTTATAGAAACTCATTTTTTCGGTGTTAAAATTTAAAAAATTGTTTTTTACTCAGAAAATATGGGTATCATGAATCTTTTTATGATAAAACATTCCTAATCGAAAGCAAACGGAACCAGATTATTTTAAAGATTTTTTTCATTGTCTTAAATTTATTAATTTTTTGGCTTTTTAATGTAGCTACAAAATATATTATGTTGAAAATCCAAGAGACTGAAATTTTTCACGAAAAGACGTTCAAAATGTGAGATAAATGAATCCTAACGATAGATTCTGTGATTGTCTAAGTAAGAGTAGATAGTTATTTTAAAATAAAGAATTCATTTGCTTACATACATGTTTTAGAAGATTTAATATTATAAAATTGTAATGATCAAGCGATTTCTGACAAAAAACTCTTTTGGATCAAAATAAAAGAAATTATTGAGCATGTGCGTTGGTTTACAAGTAAATACATAGATACATGTAAACAAATAGTGTCAGTTATATCTTAGGATTATCTATAAAGACTGTGACTGGATTAGAAAGATCATCATGGATATGAGTTTATTATTTAAAAGATGATCTTTATATGATTCTTGTATCTCGAGACACGTAAAATAAGTATTATTATGTTTTTATTCACGAGACTTATTATAGGATTGTATATTAAAATATCATTGTTACCGATAAGTCATGGCTTCAATGAGGACTGGTTTCTTCTCTCTGATAACATAGTCCCTGGCTTCTTTTGTTGCTTTATATACGGCTAGCACATCATTACCGTCAACTTGAATAGTTCGGATACCATATGCTGGACCTCTCGCTGCTATTCCATTTCCTTTGTACTGCTGATATGCAGGTGTTGAGATAGCATAACCGTTGTTTCGACTTGTTAAAAAAAAAAATAGAAACATTGAATCAATTCTGTATTGTAAGAAATGATTAGAAATCTTAGGCTATGTTTAGGTTTGTTTATTAGACCAGACTAAGCTTCCATGTATTTGCATTATTATATTAGCTTACATAACAAGCATACTCACGTATGATTGTAAGATATGTTAGATAGAAATACATGGACTTCCTAATTGCTGAGTAGTAAAAGCTTATCACGTATTTTTATTGACTTAGACATTTTACCAGGATCAACGACGTTTTATAACTGTGTTAGTGTCAATAAATTTTTTAAGGCTATTCCAATATAGTCTTACTCCCCAAATATGAATTTTTTTGGTGCAAATCTGAAAAATCGCAGGATTCATCCTTAAGAATTGTTCTTATAGGCTGTTACAAAGAAACTTAATAATAAACAAACAAACAAATATTTTCAAAATCTTTAGTTTATTTCAAATTATAAAAGTTCAAGACAGTATTTTGTAACTGGCAAATTTCTCGCAGAGAAAAATAGCTAAATTTACCGATATTGGTCACATACTTATAAAGAGCGTTGCTGATCAAATTGATTAACCAAAAACACTAAGAACATTATTCTGTAAAAGTCATAGGAATATGTTGTTCATAGTAAGACTAAAACCCACCAAAAACTGAGGCTAGAAAATTCAGAATCCTGAGGTCAAAGCAAGATTTTTTCTAACTAAAAACGTGTTCGACTTTACAGAAAAGTACGCCATGGTGTCAAGACTGACTTCGATCAGAACAGTCCTGCCTCTGGTTAACAAATAAAATCTAGATGCACGGCAAATTAATATGACTGCTTTCTTAAGTGACATTTTTGACGCTGACACGTATATGGAGATACCGGAATGCTCAGAATGCTTAGTCCGAGAACGCCAGAGCAATGTCTGCAAGCTTCAAAGGGCTCTATACGGCATTGAGGTCGGCATTAAAAAAAATGAAAAAAGATGGAATGAAAGGTTCTCAGAAGCTGCAAATAATGTAGGCCTAAAGTGACATATTTTGCAACCGTGCCTGTTCATTGGAAACAAGACTGAAAGGATCCTTATTTTGGCCCTATATGTTGATGACATGCTTATAGATAGTAATGACTCTGGTAAATCAAAGTCAGTGAATGAAAGTCTGCAAAGTGAATTTGAAATGACTTTCGGGTTAGGTAAAGTCTTTTCTGGGTATCAAAGTCCGATGACATAGGGAATATCTAGTGCTGACACTTGTCAAGACAAAGTATATCGAGAGAATCCTGAATAAATTGAGGTTTGAAAACTCAAACGGGTGAGAACTCCCATGCTCCCTAGTCATGTTCTAAGTCAGCAAAGAAAACAAAGAGAGCAGTCAGAAAAGCAGACATACTTGAGGGAGACCAAATTGACAGAAAATTTCCCTTATCGTAAGGCTATGAGAAAATTGTTGTATGTCGCTAATACTGTGGGTCCTGACATCAGCTATGATATGAGTATTTTAAGTCCACATCAGATCCATCCGACGGCTAAAGACTGGAAGATTCTCAAACGAAAAACTGATATTTGGCAAATACGAAACATCTTGGTCTGAAATATTTTGGAAGGCAGAGCCATTAAGAAGCGTTTTTATACACTAGGTTTGGTAATTGTTAGGGTTCTCTCACTACAAGTGGATACATTGTAAAAATCTTTGGAGACACCGCCACAGTGGGCAAAAACGGGTTTTTTCGTTCCAAAATCGTAGAACTTACAAGCGCAAATAGATAGATTGATAATTCTTTTTGAATGTTGTAGTTCACTTGATGCAGAATATAGAAATAGATAGATTGATAATTCTTTTTGAATGTTGTAGTTCACTTGATGCAGAATATAGAAAAATTATAAGGGAGTATGACATACATTTTCTAACCTCAAAAAACAGTCCAATTCTTGGCTATTTTCCAGAAAAATCAAGAAACAGGCTAAAAAAAAAAAAGTAACAACTAAAAAACATGTAAAAAAAAATACATTGATGCCATTATACCCGAATATTAATTTTATACTGATTTTATTTCTTATACTGACTCAATATAACCTCAATACACGCATGAAAAGAAAATATGCTACTTTGTTTAATAAATCATTGTAAATCGTCCTAAAAAAATTAACGTATGAATTATTTTTCCAGATACAAACATAAATCCCGGTACAAAACAACTGTAGAATCGAAATTTATAATATTTTACTGTTTTATAACCTCAAAATATATTAAAAAACAGGTTTTTTCATCCCAAAATCAAAGAACTCGTCAACGGCAATAGATAGATTGATAACTTTTTTTGTATGCTGCAGTTTACTTGATGCAGAATATAGGAAAATTATAGCGGAGTATGACATACATTATTCTATCCTCAAAAAACAGTCCAATTCTTGGTGATTTTCCGGAAAAATCAAGAAACAGGCTCAAAAAAAAAAGTAACAACTGAACAACATGTAAAAGAAAATACATTTATGCCATTATACCCGAATAATAATTTTATACTTATTTTATTTCTTATACTGACTCAACATAACCTCAATACACGCATAAGATGAAAATATGCTACTTTGTTTAATAAATCATTGTAAATCGTCCTAAAAAAATTAACGTATGAATTATTTTTCCAGATACAAACATAAATCCCAGTACAAACCACTGTAGAATCGAAATTTATAATATTTTACTGTTTTATAACCTCAAAATATATT
>JAPYYV010005702.1:0-15097 GCA_030522625.1 Copidosoma aretas | reverse complement strand
GTGGTGTTTGGAAATAACAACAGAGAATATGGGCGAATTTATCATACCTTTATAAATGGGTATTGTGTAGTTTTTTTCTGTATTTTTGGGGGGTTGTGGGGGGGGGGGGTGCAAAATTTTAACCCAACTCAAATAATGGAAAAATTGGACGAATTTTACTTTGTTTTGTGCGAGGCGTGTGCAGTGGGATTAAAAAATCGTGAGGAGGGACGGTGGGGGTTTGAGGGGGGAGGGAAATCATTTACGTTGAAAATCACGAAGAAATTGAACCAATTTTTCATTAAATTGTGGAGCTTACCAAAATCACTATGTATTATAGTAAGGTATATACTCACCGACATGGTGGTGCAGCGGTAGAGTTGCAACTTTGGCGATCATCGAAGTTCAGCAGCTCTTAGCGTGGTTAACACTTGGAGGGGTGACTGTTTAAGTCCTGCCATTTGCTTCGGGGTTCGCTTTCGCTTTTTTTTTAAGGATCTATTAAGTGTTTCTCTTGCTATACGGACAACGTAAGCGGAAGCTGTGCTGGTGCCTAGGCCCTACATGTAGACTAGATAACCGGTCCAAACTTGAGAAATACCTTGGGATGTTTTGGGTGCTCTTCCCGACCCTCTCCCAAGTGATAAGTGCTTTACGTAGTGCCCCTAGAGAGTCCTCAATGGATAAGTGGTTAGCACGCTAGCTTCCTAGGCTGACAGACTCGAGGCAAAATAAGTTTGATTCTCGTCGAAAAATTTTCGGGAATTTCGATTCACGGTATTTTTCAGTGGGAAAAGTACCCGTGGCGTCGAAAACATGTTTTTCTGATTCTTACGGACTGACTGCAGTTTCTCTTGATAATGCCTGGACCCGGGGGCAATACCTCCTTGAGAAGATCGTCGGCGGACCCTGACGCTTGTTTGGTGGGTTCCCGCTGGCAGCGTGCAGTCTTACCAATCTTTACCAATTCCCGTCGTGGGAGTCAGCAGCTCATCGACCGGACCATGGAGGGGGGGGGGGGGGGGCAACACCTGGGCCAATTCATCTGGTGAAGTGGCTATCAGCACGGCAACTGTCGGTGCGGCTGAGCTGAAGATCTATGAGTGAATTCTCTTCGGTCATAAGTCTGATGCCTGACCGGGATGTGTTTCTCTCCCACCTCTTCGACCTGATGCTTTTTTGACACCTCAATATTCCGAGCTTCGCCTTGATACGTAAAGTATCTACCAGATTCATCCCTTGGTCTCTTGGTCGGTCATCGAACTTTGCCGTTAATTTCTCATCTTTCCACTATCTCTCCACTTCTATCTCTTATATCCTGTTTCAACACTTATATCAGAGTAATAGCTCAACGACTGGCTCTCTCGGGGAGGATGTTTTTTAGTCGGTAGCTGCCCGTGATGATTTGCATCACGTAGTGTAATTGCACTACAAGCTAGGGTGAATCCGACACTCCCTACTGCAGTAGCTTCGTCTACGCTGAGGCGTCTTTAGAAGATTTCCTCCTTCCCGCTATTAAGAAAAAAAAAAAAAGTGCCTCTAGAAAAGAACCGGACGTATAGCACTATAATAAAAATATATGTATATTGTTATATATTTATTTCTTATTGCACCTTTTTTATCTACATAGTCTTAACTGCCGAATTGCAATTGCATGCAAGGCACTGCGCCGACAACTGTCTCTTTCTCTTTTTCTCTCTTTCTCTTAGATCTATATGCCCCACTCTACTTGCTCATGTAGTTGACTTACGCATGAAGAGAAGAATATTTATATCCTATTAGCGTCTTGATAAAATTAATTTTCTGATGCATTAAGCACTTCTTAATTACAGATTGCTCGTGATCAATGGAATCGCAACGCATTTGTATAGTCTTTGTCCTATAAAATTTCTGGCTACAACTGAATTATATACTCTAAATCGATTGCTTATTTGTATAAGTAGAAAAAAGTATTCAAATATTAGTAGGCCATAGAAGAATAAAGAGAGTCGTGACTGCACGCAATCGTAGTTTTAAGTAAACCGTAATTAAGTATTTCTTTAAATAGCTTAATGTTATCTCGACTTTGTGTTTTAAAACAGTACATGTTTTTTTAACTTGCAGTTTAATGGTTATTTAAAGGAAATTATAACATATGTAAGTGCAGAATTAGTTCGTAAAGTAATTTTTTTTTTATCATTCGTTCTTTTAAGTAATGAGAAAATTGATATAATTATTGCTTAATATTTTAGAAGTATGTTTGGTTCCGAACAATTTTCTCGGAGGAATTAACACGTATTTATCAAATCCAGTCAAATTATTTTTGAAGATTTTTGTTTGTTAGAACTAATATATATATATATAGAGCGGACTTCGCTGTACACGCTTATTTGCCGCAAGTCTTCATTAAACTTCATGTTTTATACAATACTAAAAATATTATCATTATACAACACAAAAAAATATGTAAAAACTGAAACATTCAGTCACTCTAATGATTACACCTCTCATACAAATTCGTCTGTAAAAAAACTGAATTAAAGAATTTTTTTTCAGCAAATTGCCGCAGCTGGGAACGGTGGCTCAACAAGCGGTGCATACAACACAAAACCTGCAACTTATGGCTCAGGATATGGTAGTAGTACCACTTATGACACTTTGACGAATTCTGGCCCATCAGGTGATTATAAAAGCACTACATCTGGGTATTCTACCAACCAAAGTAGTAAAAATGGTTCTTCAAGTGGAAATACCAACGTGACAGGAAGTTTAACTGATATTAATACAACACTATATGCTAAGGGTCATGTAGCTCTCAACAAAGTAAACGTAAGTAAAAATTTTAGTTTTCTCATGAGAAAAATTTTAATTTAAAATAAAAAAGAAAAATTATTAAAGGGTTGCATAAAAAAAGACATTTTCGAAGAAATTATTCATGAAATTTTTATTTTCACTTTAGTTAAGAGAAATATAGGGTCAATTTTGCTTAAATTTTTTTTTTTTTAATACTTTGTGCAAGTAAATGTTTACTTAAATTTCTTTTATAAAATATCTTATAAGTTTCTCACACAGATACCTTCTTCAGATTGAGCTTGGGGTGCGTCCATAAATTGTGCGAGATATTTTTGGTAAAATTTTCCCCTATATTTCCCTTTAGTATGACGGGATAAGACAAGATTCGATTTTTCCTTCTATATCACATGAGATTCTTAAAACACGTATAATTACACTGAAAATGTAAATATATAGACATTGTTTCATGAAAATACAATATTTCAAAAGCACTTGATCAATAAAAAAGTTCGTTAATAAGACAGTCATCGCTATTTTTTTTCCTTGTTAATTTCAAGCATACACTGCAACAACTATAATAAATTCAATACTATTGTCAGATGGCGTTGACTTCAAAATAAAACCCTATTACGCTTTATAATACCCTATAATTGCTATAAGAGTTGACTAGAAAATATCGTGTAAAATTTAAAATAATAAGCAGAGTTAGTTTATAATATATATATATATATATATATATATATATATATATATAGAGAGAGAGAGAGAGAGAGTGTGTGTGTGTGTGTGTGTGTGTGTGTGTGTGTGTGTGTGTGTGTAGTCAATTAATGTTGTGTATAATGCATACCGTGTATGTAGTGTGTCAGTGTATACAGATTGTATGTAAGTGCGCATGAATATGTGTGTGCCCTGTGTAAATGTGAGTGTGCGTGGATGTGTGTGTACATAATCTCAATTTTATACATTTCAGGTGTAATCTTCATGGAATAAAGGGGGAAAATTTGTGGAAAAATTATATCATGTTCAGTAAATAATTACATTATGTAGCAATGGTTCTCCATTGTCATGTGCCTGCACACCCGAAAACTATTAAAAAATCCGCCGTATCTTAAAAAGGAAGCAACATAGACCAAAAATAACCATTTTGATGGATTTTTTCGAAGGGAAAAAACATCGCGTGCACAAATAGAGAGATGTGGGTTAATGTAAAAACATAACCAGAATTTTTAGTGTTTTGGATGTATCTATACAGAATTAAGAAAATTATAGTATGTTGAGAGAATGGTCAAAGTATACAGAAATTATTATTTACGGTTTAGTGCAGAAATAATGCCGGAATATTTAAAAATACGCAATATCTTGAACAGGAAGCCAGATTGACCAAAAATTATAATTTTTATGGGTTTCGTACAGATAAAAAAACATCGCTGCAGACAAACAAAAAGGTCTTAGCTTATAGAAAAACATAACCTCAATTTCATATATTTTAAAGAATCTTCATGGAATAAGAGGGATATGTTGGCTATAAATTAATGTAATAAAGATTATGGATTACAAAAAATTATTTCATTTTTGGGTGATTTTGTACATGTTCATAAATTATTCAAGAACAAATTTCTTCAGTAGCTCTTGGGTTGGGTGACACTACGCCTAAACCGTAGTTACGTTGCTCATATGCTTTGCCGGAGCTCTAGTGTGGCTGTGTAGTCTTTTATTGTTTATGTAGTATAGCGTATATACTATGAGTGTGTGGGCATGTGTGTGTATATACATATATATATATATATATATATATATATACTTGTGCGTGTGTGCGCGCGAGTGTGTGTTATTTAAATAAAAAAATTTTTTCACTCACAAACTCTCGGTCTTTCTTTTAATACATACATATTTAATCTATCTTGTAAGTTATAACTTTTGCGGTGTGTCACACGTGACTTACTCTATTTTCTCCTGTTCTAGACTTTTTTCTATTTAAAACCTAAGGTGTCGAATAGCTCATAAACCAAAAATCAAGCTATCATCCTCAAAAAGAAATAAGTAAGGTGATATTAAAAATTTTCGCAGGTCAAGCGTTGTTTTTTCAAGTAAATCACCTATGCAATTACAATCGTAGCCATTTTTAGAAGTTATTTAATCCATTATATTTACTTTTTTTCGTATTTTGAAGAAGTTAAGGATGTGAACGGACATCTATGAACATAGCTGTAGTGATTGTCCATTTTGTCAACACATAAGTGATAAGATTCTTCATGTATTGCAATATCTAGATATTTTGTCTCGTGATAAATACGTAATTGTAGGTTTGGTTAAGTCAAGATATGGTTGAGTTTAAAAAATGATTCTTTTTTCTTGTTGTCTAATGTCATAGGCAGTTCAATGTTAATAAGTCATTTGTTTATATCATTACAGAATTAGAGTTAGTTGTTTGATGGTCTTGACAAAACAACAAATAATCTCATCCATATATATGTACTAATACAATGCATATTTATATAAAGAGTAATAAAGAGTTCCTAATCTCACGTTCTAAATAATCTACATAACCTAGCGTGAAAGTATAAAATCAGTGGATTTATGGAATCACTAGTTATTCTATAGAATAACTAATACGATTAGTTAAAGTATGTAATCGAAGCCAGAGATAAGAGCGACAGTAAATGAACAATTTACCTGTCTACGAGTTTACATTATACATTTGCGTTAGAGTGGTTTCTGCTGTGATCGGCTTCTCATACGTCATACGATAAAGCTTCAAAGAGTCGTTGTGTGGTGTTTTAAAAATTGTTTGCTGTTAGTTTTTCTCGTTTGATTGTATAATTTCAACATGGCTAGTGAACAAGTATAAGTGCACAAACAAAAGTTTTATGAAAAAGTGACAAGTTTATTAGAAAAACAGAATACTTTACACTTTTCTAACGAAAAAATTTGCCAGTTAATTGAAAAAGTTCAGATAGCCAAGGTGGGTGGTATGAAAAAAGCTTCTCGATACTACTGGCTGCTCCAGCACTATAATGTGTTAAGTGTGCAAGGATCCAATAAGTTAGCAACACCAGTGACTGAAGAAGAAGCCGAAGTAAAGTATTATTGCTCGAATAAATCGCTTTTTGATGTATTATATGATACGCATGTTTCTATTGGGCCTGGCAGTAGAGATCGAATTATGAAAGGAGTAAATCGTCTTTATAAAAACATTACGCAAAATGTAATTCAAGCGTCTCTTAATTTTTGTGAACCATGCCAACAAAAAATAAAAATAAAAAAAGGAATAGTAGTTAAACCGATTCTTTCGGAGCACTTAAACTCAAGATGTCAAATAGATTTAATTGACTATCAGTCACAGCCTGATTCGAAATGTAAGTTTATTTTGGTTTATCAGGATCACTTGACAAAATTTGTTGTTTTAAGGGCTCTGCATACAAAAACATCACAGAAAGTTTTAACACATGTTTACGATATTTTTCTTCTTCTCGGAGCTCCGTGTATATTGCAGAGTGATAATGGCCGTGAATTCGTTAATTAAGTTATTGACGAATTAAAGGTGACTTTTATGTGAATATTTTACTAAAAAATTAAATATTTTTACCAAACGAAAAGAGTAAAATTTGGTCTTCGTAATTTTAGGTATGTTGGCCCAGTTCATGCATTTTACACGGAAAACCAAGGCACAGTCAAAGCCAAGGCAGTGTTGAGAGAGCAAACCAAGATATAGAAAATATGTTAACTACATGGATGCAAGACAACAAATCTGGACGTTGGAGTATTGGATTGGAAGCTGTGCAGTTCATGAAGAACAGAGCTTTTCATGGATACATTAATAGATGTCCGTACGAAGCAATGTTTGGATGTGCTTCGAGGATAGGAATAGTCAACTAACTTACCAGTAGAAGTTTTTCGGACTATAAAAGACGAAGAAGATTTTGAGAAGGCTTTAAACGAAATAAATAACGTGAATTCCGAAGAATGTGGGGAAAATACACAAACTGCATACACTGATAAGACATCAGAAAAAAAAATGAAAGCTGTATCAGATCGGAAATTTGGAAAGGTGTCAGTGGGAACAACAGTTCGTGTACCAGCACCCGATGTTGACAGAGGAAAAGGTGACGTACGAAATTTGCTGGCAGTAGTTTAAGAAGTAACTGACGACAAGTTCTACTGTTTAGGAACGTGAAATGGTAAATTAAAGCCACTTCATGCTCGCTCACAGTTCACAGTATGCGATGAAAATTTATTGACCTTAGGTGAGATTCCAAATAATGTAATATTTGTACGCCTCGTCGCTACTGTACAAAGCAATGGTACTGGACAAGGTATGCAAAAGTGTTCTTGTACAACAAAATGTCCAAGCAAGAAGTGTGCCTGCTTTAAAAATAGTAGATTATGTAATTCTCGATTCATCGCAGTACGATTTGCTGTTATAAGTGAGTGTGACAATACATAGTGAATGTGTAATAAGTTTCTAAAGTATTATAATAATGTAATCAATGAAAATAAATGAAGTTTAAACTGAATAAATCTGATTTTTAATATTTTAACTAACAGCAAACATTTGATTCATATAATTACTAGGTATTTTATAAAGTACCTAGTTAGAATCTTGAATTTTTACTTTATTTTATACTTCAACGGAAATTCCACGTTATTCCATGAAATAACTAGTGATTCCATGGATTCACTAGTCACTAACTATTCCATGGAATAACGTGGAATTTTAGTTAAAGTATAAAATAAAGTAAAAATTATATGTATGTAGTAAAAATAATATATTATATATATATATGAGGAGTTTCACGTCAACTCACCTAGCTCGGTGCGTGAGCGCCAAAACATCTACTTTTCAGCTCACGATTACAACAGTTATAAAAAAACTCATAAAAAATTTTGAAAATACGTTTCCGCTGTATTTTTTCCTCAGCTTTTTGATTTAACCATCCGTTTCAAAAAAATGAGTTCCCAACCTAAAAAAAATACAAAACGTATCTCAAAAACGGCATTATTAATATTTTTTTTGATAGTCTAGATCGAAAGAGCAGCTTTTTTTTCATCGAAATAGCTATTTTCCAGAGAGGAGTTTTTTCGTGTTTGAGAGTAATACGGCGACGAACAGTAGGTACCGCGCCATGCGTCGGCATTTGTATGTCACTGCGTATACCAGTAGTTCAATCAGTGTACATGCGATATACCGTCAAGTCATGTCGTCCTGAGACGTCATTTATATTTAAGTATAATATAGAAAAGAGGCTAGGTTGAATGAATTCATTATTTATAAATGAGTTTAGTGGTTCGTACATTGAAAGTAAGGCACAAATTGAGTTAATCGAGTGATCTATAGTATATGAGCCAAGCTAAAGGTATTATATAATGTTTTATATAAAGAATTTATCGTAGAAATTGATAAATGTAATTTTAATACACCTTTACTAGTAAATGCGTTTTTTTTTACCTTCGATTAAACATATAAATCATTAGTATATTATATATATTATACATAGGGTTTTATTTATTTATTTATTTATTCCCTTTGCAATGCATCCAATCGTTAAAGTAAGACTATGTTGACCTAGCCTCATTTTAGTACACTTCAATACAAGTGACGTCTCAAGACATCAAGACTTGGTACGTGGTGACCGACAGCCGCTGACGCGTGGCGCAGTACCTACTGTTCGTCGCCGTATTACTCTCAGACACGAAAAAACTCCTCTCTGGTTATAGTAATATTACAATTATTTTTGTTTTGATTGTACAAGATTCATTTTCTACAATGTGTTAATACGTGAAAAATTTGAACCCATAAAAAGTAGTAAAGATTGATATAAGTAACAAGTTTGTCTATATATTTAATCCATAACATGTACTTCATGGGCGAAAGCTGAATAAAAATTTTAAAAAAATGGTTACTTACGGTTACTTAATGTGTTACCAGTAAACGCACTAGACCCAAAATGCGTTCGACATCGGTGTGAGCATTTTGAGTGTTACGGAGTAACCGCCGATCACCAGCAGTATCATAGCCTTTTGACCTCATTTGGTTTAAAACATTGACATGGCGTTACTACGCAACAAACAAAAGAAAGCAAAGAAAACAAACTTTTCCCAGCTCTGGCTTCTCTCTGGCTCAACATCCACGAAATAGCTCCCTCGCCCCGAGTCCC
The DNA here is from genome assembly GCA_030522625.1 of Copidosoma aretas. Lineage (NCBI taxonomy): Eukaryota > Metazoa > Arthropoda > Insecta > Hymenoptera > Encyrtidae > Copidosoma > Copidosoma aretas. The sequence continues at coordinate 6,191 of JAPYYV010005702.1, read as the reverse complement.
TTTTATTTCGACTTCTAGGACAAAAGGAGAAAAATGTGACCCTTAATGAACCTGTACGATCATCGTGCCACTGCCTATGTAGTAGCGTCCTCTCTTTATCTACTACGACGGGATATCAAGTCTCGGTGAAGCTAAAAATGAACATATTCGGATTCTGTATCCTCTGGACGTTTCACCCACGGCCCCGGTGCATAATGTATTTTGTACCTCTAAGTTTCTCCTTCCGATGTTAAACAAGTTATATTGAAATCGACAAATTTCATAAGATTATCAGTTGAAATAGAATTTGTTCATAGTATGAAACACCAAATAAATCCAAGAGATCAACACCTATCAAATTCACGAATTTACGACAAGATGCAGACACTGAAAAGGACTGATACAAATTTTAAACTGAACCGAGCACTAAAAAAACATCTCCTTAAAAATTATCTAAGTTTTTCTGAATCACCTAAAAACTTTAATATCATCATAAACCATTAGAAAACAATTTTCTGTCAAAAGTTCAAAGTTAGAACTTGTACAAACTGATTAACCATCGGAAGAAAATTAGTTTCCGTGAAACATAAATACACAATAGTTTAGAGGAATTACAATTTATTTAAAAATTTACGGTCATAAATTTCTTCATAAATTCTAGGGGACTTATGCAAGGATTCATATATTCCTATAGTGTATACAAACATATTAATGTTTCGATTATTTTTATAATGTATATTAGTATTGTATGTGACATGACCCGCAGTGAATGTTTTCGATGTCTATAATGAAGTAAAGTTGCTTACTAAATCACCCTCCGGGGCTTAAGCAATTAAAGAATTTTTGAATCATTTAGGAAAAATGGTACAACAACGTATTATTCGGGAGGAAATAGTTCCAATACATAAATAATTTGATAAAATTTTTGGACCACAAGATACAATCAGCCCTTTAAATAGTTCATTAACAGTAAATGAAAATGAATATATCAATCCACAATAGACGCAAGTTTCTAATCAAAAACAATTGTGGGCATATCAGGGTCACAACAACTAGAAATCCAAGGGGGGAAGGGCAACAAAATATTCTTATTGCTTTGTACGTTTTAGAGTTTTATCGTTTCAATACTGGTTTTATAATAATTCCAAGGAAAATTTAGGGGGGAGGGGTTCTGGACCCGATACACCCACCCATTGTTGTACACCTGATTCACAGAACTAATTAGTTCAATCATAGTAATAATACAAATAAAAATAGTCAACAAAATAATTTCAGCATAAACTATTATAGTAACAATTATGACGATACCCATATTTGATTTTTAGACGCGGAAAATCAATCATATTAGGCATCATTGCGAGATGATTCACTTAACCGTCAAAATCAAATTGATAATAAAGACACTCGAATAAATCATGTGGAAAAAATAGATATTTCAGTAAACGATCTCGAAATACCAAAATATTCCCATGTAAAAGAAATTTTCAAAAATGAAGATTATCGAGAAACAATACGAGGTTTTAAGAACAAAAATTTTCAACAAAATTTGAAAGGCATTAAATAATCAAATTATCGTGTATTTCAAAAGCTAAGTTGAATAGACTCTCATTGTAATTCAAGGGGCAACATAAGGAAAATGAGTGTCCTTGTTATGAAAAATCAAGAAGTTCACAAGTACCAAGTACAAGAAATTATTAATATACGAAGCCAAGATGATACTTGAATTGATACAAAACTAGAAAATACCAACACTAAGAAACAGTTCCATCAATCCTTAGATCAACCAGTAAAGGCCAAGAATAAGTACTAATTATGACAAAATAAGCGCTTTTCTTAACCGATTCAATTTCAGACAGCAACAAATAAATGTTACTCTAGACTGCGTGCAGATAAAATTTGATGAAATAATCTGTTCTCTAAAGCCCTTTGAATTAAATAATAATTTACCAACACCAAAAAATCACTTTACATGTTTTATCAGCTCTAACATCAGCAAAAGCTATTTTAAAGTCAACACCGGAAGTAAAACAGTCTGCAAAAGCCAGTATGTTTCACTTAAATTTCTACTAAGCGAACAGCGTTTCGGTAAAAATGCTATAGCAACAGATCTGACAATATATACTTGTAAAGAAAATAGATAAAATCAAGCAGTAGAAGATACAAGAAATGAACTCATGTATATATTAAACGAAAGCAGATTTCCAGCAAATAAATTAATCAGTAACACGGTAAAAATCAAACCATGCGAGGTTAAAAACAAAATCCTAGAAGTAGTTGCTTTGCCACATTTAAAAAAACATTTTTAATGTACGGTATAAGATTTACAGAAACCTGAATGCAGTGATAAAATCATACAGAAAGAGCTGAATGCCTTTTAGAGATGGATAATTAAAATATAATCATTTATTTGCACTTACTATAACATGTTTAAGAAGATAAGAAACATTTGTATCCTCGTAATACACAAACTATTAAAACTGGGAAATCATAAAAAAAAAATCTTTTGCTTTTTTGAACTAATTCGAATGTAATCCTCCGAGAAACACACATATTGTAGGACAATAGTTTCTGTAAATTACAATTCATAAATTGTGGAGGCTCATGCAAGGGGTCAAATCATGATAAAAATTTACAAAACAATTCTAAAATGGTCAATTAGAAAATAGTCAACTAAAATCTATAGATTGTAATGATAAAATCAGAAGTTTTCATTACTTTTATTCAAAATACATTTAATTAAATTTAAGGATAAATTCAGAGGAAATTTCATTTGATTATCAACATGAACAGTGTATAAGAATCAGTAAATCGAAATATAATAGTTATAAATTAACCGTGACTGTCTTATCAGCCACATGTGCAACATAACCAAGGAAGTATGAAAAAGAGAATATTGTGCAGCAGATAGCGGCGAGAGTGGCGGCAAGTGATCTCCTGCCGGCATATAAAAGAAGGTAAATAGCCTAAAGAAAGGGCTCTCTCATGCTATGGCTGGGACGCGCAAACACCCGCTTCCTACTTAGCTAGTTGGCCTCCTCGCCGATCCTCAGCTCTTGGAGTCAAGTTATATCGCAGGAATGGAAAAGCTTACAGTTAGTAAAGTGACCCTCGACCACAGTGACTAACGTTGGAACTGTAGAAATCGCCAGCAGCGCTCATGAAACCCCTGAGATCTTCGTTACAACGACCTGGCTTGCAGAAGAATACACTCGTATAGCATAGGTAGGAAGTAACCCTGTGGTGGCGCGTATATTATTATTACGTGATAAACCTCAAATTAAAACAGCAAGAATTTTGATTAAAGTAAAAAAATCTTTGATGCACATACTAGAATTTCCTCTAATGATTTCTAAGAATTGCTGCGATTGTCGATAAGATAAAAAATGAAGTAAAATTATTCAAAATGATGAAGTTATAACTGATATTAAATATATGTATATGAATCGCTACATACTTTTTAATATTGTATCTGTGAGGTGTGAAAATTAATTTAGGATCGATAACATATAATTAAAATATCGGAGTATAAGAATTCGGAGGGTTACGAGAATAATCTTAGCATAAGATTCAATTAATTTTACATGTTTCCTTTACGTAAAAATTTGTGTCTTACTATTTGAATTAAAAGATTTGTGACAAGATTTTCGAATTGTATGTTAGAATAAGAAAGGGATGTCATGAAATATTAAAACTTGAAATTGAACATTGCGTTATATATATATTTTCAGGTCCATCCCCGTCTCGAGGCCACACAAGTCTCTGAGTTATATGAGTAAATATTTTAATTTATATTCTTATTTTTTGTATTGCTTACCCTTGAATTTTGAAATTGGTACTATTATAAATTAAATTTGTTGATAAAGAAGAGATTGGAGAATATAACAAGTAATGGAAGGTGTTGTCCTTGAATAATTTTTTATTATATTAATAATTATTAGTTGATAAAACGTGAGATATTTCGAATCAATAAAGTAACGATTCAGTATTAATCACTGTACTTATTGCAGTGATGCCTAAATTGTCCAACATCCAATAATTTTCTAATCATGACTCTTTTGACCACACTAGCGTCTGCTTATTTTTGTACTGGGATCCGAACCCACCTTCCGGAGTACAGGCAATACCTATGTGTGTGTATCGGGTTTTATTTAGTGGAAACCACGAGATTCAAGTAAATAATATGTCTCTTATTATACGTGGAATACCCACTAGACAAAGCCGTTGCAATCGTAACCAACAAGATGATCGTCCACGTAAAAATTGTCTATGATTCCTTGAGCAGCTTCAGGATATCTCGGTTTTCAAATTATTCGCTTTTTTGTTTTTGGTAAAGACTGCGGTGCTCGGTGATGACTTGGACCCAAAAAGCATAGACGTAATTACGCATTCTTTCAGCCTTTTATCTCTGTCTTTTTCTCCCCATAAAAACATCTGCGCTCCGCGATCCCTCAGACTAATTTTCATTTTTTAAAAACATGTTACAAAAATGTTCCTTAATCGCAAAAAATTTTTGTATAAACCCCAAACAAAATCCCCGGTAAATTTTTTAGCTAATCAATGCCTTTCAGTAATAATTTAATAAAACTTGTCCCAGCCGTTTTTGTAGCTGCGTCAGAAACTACTCTTACTTAATCGGGCTTGTTTGGATGTCGTACCCGGAAGTGTGGTAAATACTGTCTTTCGTGTCTCGGTTAATGTGTGATTTCCGCGAAATCTTTTTCACGCAATATGGCCTACGTGTCGCAGTTGAACGACCGTTTATGTCAGTTATGTCGTCCGATTATGTTGTACGCTTGTCAATTCTAAAACTTCGATGGCGCGTTTATCTTCTTTACTAACTTTTTCGTGAAGACTGATCCCTAACAAATCGACCCTACAATAAAGAATCACTAATTCGTCTTGGATTTTATCTTGATTAGGCACATTTTTTTTTTTTACTTTATCCGTTTACAGAGTTTAAATCGCTTTAAGAATAGACTCATGTATTAACTAGCCAGTTGGACTATATCCAAATTGATACGTTGCATAGGGAGACCGAGGTTATCGACGTTTAAAACGTGTAAAAAGGTTTCATAAGCAAATATAGCAATATTCTAGAATTATTTATAAATGAAGTTGTGCAAATCTAATAACATGAAGATCATTTTCATATTACAAGAGGGTAATCTCTAAAAAAAAAACACTTTCATTTTTATTTTTATAGTGTACACTAAGATATTGTTAATCATAAAAATACCTCAATAAATCTATTAGCACATTTAAAATTTTTTTCCGATTTTAATTTCGCAAGGCTTGTTTCATTCCTGAAATGATTTAAGATGGAGTCAGCGTAAAAAAATTTTTCAATTAATTAGTGTGTACAAGGTTTTGTGCAATTGTTCATACAAAATCGTTAGGAAACTGGTAGAAACTTATGTTTGAATGAAGTTGTGCAAATCCAATAACATAAAGATCATTGTCAGATGACAAAATGGTAATCTCTGAAAAAAAACATTTTCATTTTTTCTGGTGTACACTAAGATATTGTTAGTCACAAAAATACCTTGATAAATCAATAAGCACATTTAAAATTTTTTCTAATTTTAATTTCGCAAGGCTTGTTTCATTCCTGGAATGATTTAAGATGGAGTCAGCGTAAAAAATATTTTCAACTAATTAGTGTGTTCAAAGGTTTGTGCAATTGTTCATACAAAATAGTCAGGAAACTGGTAGAAACTTACATTTTTGTGTAAACAATTTCACGTAATTTGAACACGTTAATTATTGGAAGAAATTTGTCACGTTGATCCTATCTTAAATTGTTTAATGAACAAAACAAGCCTTGTTAAATTAAAATCAATCGAAATTTAAAAATTTGCTATTAAATTAATTTTAGTGTTTTTATAATTAACCTACTATCTTACTATGCATACTAAGTATTGAGAAAAAAAAACTTTTCTTTAATACAAAGGCTACATTCGTATCATCTGAAAATGATCTTTGTGTAATTATTTTGCACAACTTACTTCGTAAATAATTATATAATATAGCTGTATCTGATTATGAAACCTCCTTAAGAGGACGTGGGAGGTAAGAGGTTATGTTCTATGGGGATTTTGCTGTTTTCAACTTTTCTCCTTTATTACTTAACGAAATTGGATGAAATTTTGTAGATCGACTTAAAATTGACCATAGAAGAGCGCTCAACTCTTGGATTTGCAAAACAGTATTAA